>ML795868.1:864376-874665 GCA_009831015.1 Picea engelmannii
ATGATGTTTCTTCATGGATTTTTATAGCATAGCATTGGGTGATTATGTAACTCCTTTGAGGTGTGAAAAGGGGCTCTTTAGGGCTTAATTAGGTCTTTGACCAGCCTACCATGCGGATTCAGCTAAGATTTGGGAGTCAAATCAACTTGGGAGCTGATCCATAAGTGGTTGGGAGGCCAACCAATTCCATAAATGCGTCGTTTAGCAGGTGCGCGGGTTTTTGCGCCAACAGTCACGCGTCGTGCGCGCATGCGTGCCTTGTATGTTCCTGTTCCATGCATATGCACACACACCCATCTTGTGTAAAGTGCCCTTCAATTTTTGGTTACTTTGTATAGTTTTTGACCCTTTTGCAATGCTGTGAAATTAATTCAATGCCATGAATGACTTCATTCCTGTTTTGACGATGCTGAGTTCTTGTCTCCATGTGCGGACGGAATTTCAGTGATAACAATAGCGTTATGCAAGATCAGGTCATGTATGTTTATACTGATGTAAAAAGGAGCGACATCACCATTATCATCTCGACCATCAACTTCTGGTCCGAACAGAAGTTCAGGTTGATCATCTGTAAGGTTCACGGTATCTGAATGGTTTTTTGATCCAATAGTTAAGGCCTTCGTGCCTATGTCAGGTTCAATGGTCAGTGCTTTAATCACTTGTGAACGATAAACATCTTTATTCATCAACTCAGAAAGTGGAATGGGAATTTTTACTTTGGCTAATTCCCCCTCAAGGCTGAAAGGTGTAGGAGCTCTGCCTTGGCTCATCAATTCTAGTTTGTCCACCATACTCTTCTATCTAGAATTACTTGGTGGATTAATAGGTGAAACCTCAGGCTGAGACGATCTTTTCAGAATAGTAAGGTTTTTCTTCACATGAACTTCGAAAATAATCTTCTCAGGAATATTTTCGGTAGATGGCTCAGAGGCCTTCTCGGTTTCGATTACCTTCTTTGTTTCAATCATCTTTTTTGGGGAACTCCCTTCTGTCTTTTTACTCCACAGATTATACTACCAGTGTACCTCCAAAATGGCATTTTCGAATGCTTGTTGTTCTACATCTTCAACTTCTTCACTCACTTTTGTTTGATTGAGAAGAAAAAGTTCTTGCTCTTATTGGGTAAGGAAAATAGCTTCGTTATCGTGAATGCCCATAAGATTTATGTGAGTATGTTCCAATTCCTTGATCACTTCCTCCCCTTCATCAACATAATTTTCTTGTAGGGGAGGTCTGATCTGCTGATCTGGACCTCTCTGCTCTCTTTGATCCCTAGGATCTCTCTGTTTGATTTGAGGAGGGTTTCTCCTAAAGTTAGGGTTCCGAACTTAAGGAGCTGGTGGGTTTTCTCTTGTAGGATTTATGTCCGACACAGTAAGTCTTTCCATCATTATTTCGATTGCTCTGGCCAAAGAATCCAATTTGGAATCTGAGGTTGATGTGGAAGGTTCTTCTTTAATTGTGACTCTCCTCTCTGACCTCTGATGTGCCCTTTTTGCCAACAAATTGGCCTCCACACTTATTTGCACTTTTCTGCATATCTTCCAGGGTGGTAGAATTTCTTTCCCTTAGTTGGTATGACATGCTAGTGTCAAATCCATCAGGCAATTTTATCAAGGCCAAACCCTGTGGAGGTTTGATTTCAGCTAGGATTGCGTTGTACAGGTTATTGAAATGAGTACAGTAATCTTGCACTGTCTCACCTTGATTCCTTCTGATATTTTCGTATTCTGAAAAAATTTGCAGAGGGTTTTTCTTTACCTCCCATCTGTCTAGAAAAATCCTTTGGAATGCGGTAAGGTCAAGGACTGAGGTGGCACACAACCCTTTGTACCATTTTTTAACGTCACCTGTCAAACTTTGGGAAAACAATCTCATTTGAACGTCAGCTTCATCTACTTCATGTAGATCATAATAATCATTCATTTTATCTATGTGTTGTTGTGCGCTCAAAGGTTCGGTTTCATCTAACTGTGGAAGTCTCATTTGATAGTCTTGGGGCATGGCATGAAGAGGCGCAACCAAAACCAAGGGAGAGCATATCAAGCTTCCATGATGTGTGGAGGAGGTGGGATAACAGACTGGATGATCGGTGAGGTAGTGACTGAAGATGAGGACGCGAAGGGACTGGATAGCACTGAGGGAGTGATTTGCAGTTTCTCAGTGGGAGACAAAACTTCAGGGCTTCGGGGTTGTAAAACGGTTGAGTCAAAAATGATTCCAGTCACAAAACTATCAGACCATGTTCTAACCAGGATTTATTGTGGAGAGGTGTCAAGGTCAGGGTTTTGAAAGGTAACAGGTTCCCCTGAAAAGGAAAGGGACTTATGCAAGGGAGTATGACCCACCGAGCCTTCAACTACGGTCTTTTTCCTGAGTAACTGTTTTGGGTTATCTGTCACTATCGAAGGTTCTGGGTCTGGATGAGATCGAGTATAAACTTTCTTAGGAGCCAGATTTCTTTTTGATTATATATATATATACTTTTTAGTTTTATGAGTTCGAAAATAATATGTACAAATTTCAATCAACCTCTAAACATTACTTTCTTCTCAAATTTGCAATATACTTTATTTTTAGGGAAAAGAAAACATGCAGTTATAAATCTTATATGTTCTTTCCCCTGTGGGGTCGCCACTATGTTAGCACTCTGTAAATTTCCTAGAGGTTGACAACAGAAGAAATCTACAAAAGGTAACTTTATCCAACCACTTTTGAAGCTGGGATCTAGCCCTTCCAACTTCATAGAGGGATCTCTCTATATAATTTAGCTATGTTTCCAATTTTAAATATTAGGCTAGGTAAAGAAATAGGTCGGTTTTGTTGTCAAAGTATTTTTTCGAATTGGTTGAGACAGTCTACACATCCATTGGGCTATGGGGTCTGTGTTTTAATAAAATATGAAATCCGAACCAGAAACGCAAAGGAAAACTTTCATAGGGCGAGATAATATAATCACTGGATTCTTTAATAGCATAAATGATGAATAGCAGAAGAGACGAGAAAGATAATTTCAACAAAGAAGCAGTTAAGAATTTCTTTATTGAAAACACCAGAAGATAAACACTAAAACCTTTCGAGTCAGAAACAGGGTATACGAGATAAATCCTGCAACATTCGTTACTCCTAAAGATTTGATTAAGAAAGAAATATGATAACAAAGCGAGAATAACATTCAACTTAGAGGGAAAACATCACCAATGAATACACGCAAGAATCCTGTAAAAGTGCCTCCTTTTTATTAATGGAAGATCTCTTCAAAAATATTACAGTCTGATAGCATCAGGGTGTGAAGATCAACAACCCCCAATACTTCGAAAGATGAAGTATTTATAACTCAAATTACAAACGATATTGTCATTAATGACCAGGACGTGCTAAATCTATTTTTAGCCTAACTAATTCAACAAATTGCCTAAATCTAGGAATTTCTTGATGACGTGGTGTAACTGCACGCTGATTTCTGGGTGGACCATTGATGAAGCCTCTGCACAACCCCATCTAACTGGACAAATGACTGGACTGGGACAACTCATCTGCTACTCAATCAGATCACAGAGTTCCTCCCATCGGAGATGACTGGGCACGTTGACTTTGAGTAGCCTTCGACACACTTCGTCCATTTCTGTGTACTTGGCGAAGGTAGGCTTGGTGAGGAAGATGTATCGAATCTCATGTTGGATACTGATGTCCCACTAAAGAGCGTATAGAAACACCTTGCCAGTGATTCTCCCTGAATGCCTGCAAAATTTGAGATGTCTTTGGCCACATCGGCCAATCTCTTCTTGTAGTCTGGGAGTGTCATCAATTTATCATTGATTACCTTCAGACCAGGCAGACCTTTCTTCTGTAGAGCCTCAATCTTATTGAAGAATCTTTGTACCCCTAGGTCCATGGCCTGAACCTTTTCTTCCAGTTGAAGCATTAATCCTCTCTTGGTCAAAACTCTTTTCACCTCAAGGATGGTCTCTGTTCTGTCTTCAATTTTCAGTTCTTCCAGCTCTTCCCTGGTCTTAGAATTGAGGAACTTGATGATCTCGTTCGCCTGTTTTAGCATGTCTCCCAATTCTACTCTGATCTTCTTGATGGCCTATTTGCTTCTCTGTACCAATTCATTCTGTTCAAACATGACCTGGATCATGGGCCATATCTCATTCATGGACTTGGTGATGTCTGTCCATACACTCTCTTTAACCTCGACCAAAGTCTTTCCTGCCACTGTCTGCTTCCGGAGCTACTGTAGCTCCTGCTTGAGCTGATTGGTCACCTGCTTTTCCTTGGAGAGGCTGGTCTGGAAGGAAAATTTGAGTTCCTAAAGGTTCTCAATCTCCTTTTTAAGCCTACTGATCTCTGTTTCCCGCAGGTTCATCTTTTCCATAGACTTAGCCAGGTCGGTTGTCTTCTCCAGGGATGTCAAGGGAGTCACAGATGGGACTTCCATCACTGATGCTGTACTCACTCCTGAAATTGGAATGGCACTCAATGGAATGAATTCCATCGGCTTCAGCTGCTCTTTCTCTTTTGCTAGCTTCTCCATCTCAGCTTCCATTTCTTTAAGCTGTGCATTTTTCTCCATGAGCAGCTTGAGCATTTCATCTTTCTCTCCTTCTTTCCCTGCTATCTCCTTTGCCTACACATCCTCTATGGGCGGGAGATTCAATTGTTTCCTCAAGGAGGCAATGTCAGCATTCTTCTTCTTTATCATTTCCTCAACTGCTTTCACGTTTGAAGGATCGTAACCGATCTTGAGAACCAGCTCCTCTAGAGTTTTGATCCTATTGTCCTTTGCAAAGGATGATATCTTCTCCAACTTGAGTTGTGTTTGAACATTGTTCAGGGACACCTGCAATTTGGACGTAGAAGTGGAAGCATGCGCCAACGTATAGAAAACCATTTCCCCTGTCTACTTGTGCAGATCCATCTGATCGGCCGGATGCACATCCTTTGTCTAGAATTCGAAGGTGGCCCTTTTATAGTCAGTGATCACCTTGGGGTCTGGTACCTGTGCCTAGAGGAATGCCATATGCATTATTCCCTTCTCGTTGTCGAATTCCCATAGCAACCTATGTTGTGCAGTCGACGTCTGCTTCCAGAACTGGGCACAAGTACTGCTGGTCAGGGTCTGGTTCCTTTTCTTGATCAGCTCATATTTTTCAAAAATGCTCAGCTTGGGTCCTACCTTTCCTGGATGAGTGTTCAATGGGGAGTCTGTATATTTCTTCGAAAATGCGGGGGTAATGACCTTATGGAGGCTCGAACGGAAGGGCAGAATACCAACTTTGTTCACTGTAGTAGATGGGGCTTCTTTCTCCCCTGTCGGGCCAGGAGCTACAATAGTTTTAGGCCTCTTGGTATGCAGCTGGAATTCCTCGGAAGATACCTCAGTGACTGGCGGAGATAAATCTTGCCTCAGCCTCTTCTCTTTCGGGACCTGTGGTGTGGTCATTTGTGACACAATGGCTGGGGATCCTATTGTTCTCCTTCGATCAATGTGTTAGGCTCCCAGGCTGTCTAATTTGCAAACTTCTCAACTTTAGGCCTGGACACATGAACATATGGGATGTTTTTGTTCTTCACCCTTATCTATGAGATGATCCCACATGGATCATAATGCCATGGGAAGCTCATGAAGAACTTCATTTCTCTCAGCATCCTATCTGCTTCTTCCCCAGCGCCATGATTGCTACAGATGAAGGATCCAATCTACCCCTTGATTCTAAGCTGTTGTTTTTTCTTCAATGACACAAAGTGTATATCATTGGAATTTATTATATGCCATATATATTCCAAAGCAAAAATCCTGACAGGCAGATACTTGGGCAGCTTATACAGTGCCAACTCGCTCCTGTATACTCTGATCTCGGTGTAATCCTAGTACAAATACCAGTCACCTGTCTTTGTGTTATCCGAGAGGTGCATGATCCTCTGAACTTTATCGTTTATCCGAGGCTCGGGCCTGCTGCTTAGCATACTTACTTTTATCACCCCATAAATTATGGGTATCAACTTATGACTTGGATATTATCTATATCTGGTGATCTTGTGGACAAATGATATTTCATTTCTTCAAATAATTTGTAAAAGAAAAAGGAAAAAAGAAAAAAGAAAAAGAAAAAGAGGGCTAAAAAGGATTGAAACAAAGGCCCCAGGCAAATGGAAACTTGGTCATACCTTTCAAGCATGACCAAGTTCTTTTAAATTTTCAATGTTGATAGGTTAGTGAATGCATCTGACCAGATCATCTAATCCTGGTTAGATAGCCCATAGGGTAGAATTAGTGAATGCATCTGACCAGACCATCTAATCCTGGTCAGATAGCCCATAGGGTAGAATTAGTGAATACATCTGATCAGAACATCTAATCCTGATCAGATAGCCCCTAGAAAGAATAAAACCTTAACCCAACAGTTTAATCTGGGTTAATTGCCTTATGACAGTAGGTTAGGATGTAGGTTAATTGCTTTGCCTGCCTTGCCAAAATAAAGCCAGATCGATAAAGATGTTACCCTATGACTCCAATGCCTAAGTGTAATTGAATTGATGTCCCCTTAGTGGTGTATATGAGGAAAATCGAAGGAAAACCCATGTGAATGTCCTTATCCTAAGTTTTTCCTACATATGACATTTTCCGCCCCCTGCCTATGTTTCGTTCACCTTTCAAAGGCCCAGATCAAGGCGTTTAGATCAACGGTTCATATAGCGTTCCGGACCCCCCCGCCCGTTCTGCCTTTAACGGAGGGGGAGGGGTACAGAGTCAGCGATAACCTTTGCACAGATCTGGACGGTCCAGAAAGGAGCGCGCTAATCCACGGCTTACATTGAATTGCAGACCCCCCCTCTGTTCTGCCTTTAATGGATGGGGGGGTCCGAAATTGGTTATAACGCATGCGCAGATATGAATGGCTCTAAATAGAGCGCTTGAATCTATGATCCACATTGAATTCTGGACCCCCCCCTCCGTTCTGCCTTTAATGGAGGGGGGGGGGGGTCCGGAATTGGTATTAAAAAGCGAGCAAAGATCTGCGGTCAGAAATCCAGTGCGCAGATCAACGGATCAGGGCGGATTCCAAACCCCCATTGGTATTCTTCCTTTAATCTAAGGGGGGGGGGTCCGGAATGAATCTTCCTTGTGGCGAGCCCCTTGTTACATGTGTCGTTGTCCTATTGGTCCAAAGGTCACATCCCCCACCTGCTGTCTGACACCCCGTCGCCCCTGGAAGTCATCTTCCACTAAGCCCACTTGTCCCACTTGCCCCCGGGTCGAAGTCCCATCCCGTTACTACTGTCAGTCCACGTTTCCAGTGCCATAACACCTTTCACTCATGAACAACCCCCTTTGGCGACTCCTACCCCCTATCACAAAGCTCCACGTCAGTCGTCCGTATACTTTGGTGACCGTCACCTGCCATATCACCCCAAGTGGCCCGTTGTACATTAATAACTAGATAATATGCCTGTTGTCATGCTGACCGTTTTCCCGCGTCCGACCGACCCAGTTTTGAATAAAAGTGTCGTTACGTCCCTTTTTATTCGTTATTCATCGCTCGCGCCAGAAACATCCCTCGCACCAGAGAATTCATCTATCATATTTCCATTGCCTCCCCATCATTTCCCTCCACCACCAGTAGATTTCGCTAACGTTGTTTTTGAAGGTACAGTTGTCGAGATGGTGTCTAAGACAAAGCAAGCTGAGGAGGAAGAGAATCTGTTTGTTCCTCCTCCGGTCGACCTGGATAAAATCCCTCTGGTTGACAAAGATAGGTTGATAGCGGAAACAATATGCAGTTTTGACTTCTCTGATCTGCAATCATGGCTCCGGGAAGTTTTCCTAGACCAGAGTGACGCGATTGGGCTCTGGGAGTCCAATTTTCCCCTATATATGTTCCCCCAAGTCCACCATTTCCCAGAATTTGCACTCAAGTGCCAATCTCACTACGTCCCCGAACAGAAAGCCATTGTTTCTTCATCTAGGGACGTCCTCTTCTTCATCACCCCAGAGGATATCGAACAGATGATGCAGATAACCCGCCCGGAATCTGCCGCCCCATTCAACCTAGAAATCCTCACGGAGCTCTATCAAAAAATGACTTTCCCGCAGAGAGCTCAGATAGTGGAGCTTTTCCTCCCCACTTCCGCTCCACTCCCGACCACAAATCCTCCGTACCCTGCTTCTTTGTTTTCCACCAAAGGAAATCAGATTATTTCCTCCCTGTGTTCCCTACTCAGATACTATTCCGATCAATGGGTAGATGAACCCATCCTGGGTTTTCTATCTATCTTCTTGAATGACGAATAGCCGACTACGTAGTTCAACTATAGTGCTTTCCTAGCCAATAACATCCATGAACAATTGGTGAATTTCGCCACAGAGGGCATGTTCAGGTATTCATCCATTCTGGCCTATATGTTCGTCTACTTCCAAGCAGACAGGTTTAATTTCTCCATGCAGAAGATGGACACCGACGGGAGGCCACAGCCAGTCACAGCGTGTACGTCTCTTCTAAAGCGCAATTCTGTCGAATATGATTTCACAGTGTTCATTGATCATTTTTACCACCCTGTGGTAAGTATGTTGAGTGGCATGCCCGCGCCACGGATAAATGACGAAGTCCGGAGAATTCTACACCTATCGGAGGATGCGAAGACAAGAGACTGGTACTTGTACCAGAATCACTCAGAGATCCGAGTTTATGGGTGCGAGTTGGCACCGTACAAGATTCCAAGATATATACCAGTAAGAGTTTTCGCATTGGAATATATTAGACAAATAATGAATTCTGATGATATTCACTTTGTTTCCCTAAAAAATAAGAAACAATTGCGGATCAAAGGGCAGATCGGCTCTTTCATCTGCAACAACAGAGGCGCAGGTGACGAGGTAGACAGAATGTTAAGGGAAATGAAATTCCCCACCAGTTTCACATGGCGTTATGATCCCTGCGGGATCATTTCAGAGATGAGAGTCAAAAACAAGAATGCCCCATATGCACATGAGCCCAGGCCGGAAATCGAGAGATTTTCTAATCAAACAGAATGGGAGCCTGATACGTTGGTGGACGTGGAACCAACTGTTGGGATGGAAAAGCAGGTAGCCTCAACAAGCGCACCCCCCACTTCCACACCTCAGAATCCCAAGGAAAAGAGGCCCCGGCAAGAATCGTCTTCTCCGGTAACAGAGGTGTCTTCGGAGGAATTTAATATGCACTCCAAAAATCCAAGGACTGTTCCAACGATAGGCACGACAGTGGAGCAAGAGATCACAACCACCACAGTGGCCACCCCAGGGGTCAATCCCACAAGTCTACCTTTTAGCTCGAGTCAACACAAGGAGATAGAAAAAGCATTGAAAACCACAAAATCTCCCTTAGATACTCCACCAAGCAAGACCGGGCCCAAATTGGGCATTTTTGAAAAATATGACTTGATCAAAAAGAAGAACCAGACCCTTACCAGCAACGCTTATGCCCAATTTCAGAAGCAGTCAGCCACAGCTCAACACAGGCTTCTTTCAGCATTCGATACAGAGAAAGGGAGGATGCATATGGCCTGCCTCCATGCACAAGTGCCAGATACCAAAGTAATATCCGATTACAAAAGGGTCACCATCGAGTTCCAGGCCAAAGACGTGCACCCAGCGGACCAGATGGATCTGCATAAGCAGATCGGAGAGATGGTTTTCCACACTTTATCTCACGCTACAGCTTCTGCTTCAAGGTATCGGATAGCTTTGAGCAATGCCCAGACACAACTAAAGATGGAGAAAATATCATCTTTCGCGAAGGACAACACAATCAAAACCTTGGAGGAGCTGGTCCTCAAGATTGGTTATGACCCTGCGAATGTCAAAGCAGCTGAAGAAATGATTAAGAAGAAAAACGCTGACATCGCGTCCTTAAGGAAGCAGCTGAAGCTCCCTCCAACAGAGGACCCACAAACGAAGGAAATAGCCGAAAAAGAAGGGGACAAAGATGAAATGTTGAGATTACTCATGGAGCAAAACGCTCAGTTAAGGGAGATGGAGGCTGAGATGGAAAAACTGTTAATGGAGAAAGAGCAGACAAAGACAGCGGAAGGCATCCCCTTAAGTGCTATCCCCATTGCAGGATTGAGTACATCGACAGTGACAGCGGTTCAATCTACAACAATAGTGCAGGTACCAGAAGGGACCATAGACCTGGCCAAGTCTATGGAGAGAATGAATTTGCAGGAATCTGAAATCAGCAGACTCAAGAAAGAAGTAGAAAATCTCCAAGAACTAAAGACTTCTTTCCAGACAAGTCTAGCCAAAG
>ML795868.1:893641-930823 GCA_009831015.1 Picea engelmannii
GCCTTTCAATAAAATAGAATAAGGTGGATGTAATAAGACCTAATAGAAGCTTCCGCTTCTAGAAGGATCTTCCTCTAGATGCTTCTCTTAATAGACATATTTAGTATAAATAAGGGTCGAGGGTATGAAAACCCTAGCTTGGATATTATTGTAACATAGTGCTGCTTGATTGGAGGTTTCCCCCTCGAAGAGACTTGTGAACATTGCTTTCTGAATCAAAGTGCTATTTCTATTGCTATTCTTATATCATTTCTGTGTTATTGTGAAGATTATGCTGGATATTTTACTGTTATTCTATCGTTTCTAGCATTTTATTTCTATTTTGCATATCTTATATATCTAGTATCTTGCATCATGTTACAAGCTGATCACTTTAGGGTTCAGTATGATGAACACCCACCTTTCTTCATGACCTTACTGATGAATGAAAAGAGCCTCAACAATTGCATGATGGATTCAGGGGTCGGTGCCAACATGATGTCTCTCAATGCCATGCAACGATTGGGCCTAAAAGTCACATGAAATTACAAAAATGTGTGTGGATTTGAGTCTAGATCCATACCCACACATGGGGTAATTGAAAATGTGGAAGTCTGCCTTGAAAAATACCCTAAGAGAGTAATCCACATTGACATAGTGGTGGTAGATGTCCCAGATGTGTGGGGGATGTTATTGTCTAGGAAATTCGATTCAATGTTGGGAGGCACTCTTGAGATGGACCTCACCTATGTCAATGTACCTTTGAACAATGGAACAATAGGACATCTCCCAAATGTGGCTATGACCAGAACCCATGTGAAAGAAATTATTGACCCCATCAAAGATGACAAAGCACATGAACAAATCACGAAAAGTCTTCCTGAATTTTCTCCTGATGATATTCGCTTTGCAACGGAGGAAGACTTTGATTAGATACAATGGCCTAAGAGGGAAGATTACCAACAAATCCTAGACAAGTATAAAGACAAGGAAGCAGGGGATGTAAAGTTACTAAAGAAGTGAGAAAGTGATGTATTGATTCGACCATCCCAACAAAAAGTATTCATAGCAGAATCCCACCCTCCTCCCTCTGCACAATACACTCGGGTTGTTCAAGAAACAACCAAATTCATAATCAGAGAATACATGGAGGGAGACATAGTACGGATGTGGGATGCCAAGAAAGGGAAGCCTACTAATGTCTAAGAAAGTACTCAATTTTGGTTTGGACCTTTTAAAGTTGGAAGAAAGTTAGTTGATGATTCTTACTACTTATCTACATTGGAAGGAAGAAGGCGTCCATTACTAGTCAACGAAAATATCCTCAAACCCCACCAAGGGGGGGGGGACTTGACTTCATAGGTAAGTGCAGGTAAGTAGGAATTTTCATTCATTGTACATACCATTTTCATTTCATGCTAGAATAGTTTTCTTTCACATTTGTACATATGCTTGTTTTTTTTTATGATATATGAGTCGGGGGTGATATCACCATCCCAAATGATTGCTAATAGTCTTATGTTGAGATCAGGTAGGTCATGGGTTATGCCAAAGATGATGAAGTTCTCATGCACTCTACGGTGAGCACATGTCCCCGAGTTGGAGCCAAATGTTATCCCCAGTTTAGGGATAACTAAGGAGATTATGTCTCGAGGCCCACAGGTCCTAGACATGGAGTACCGAGAGACATATCGACTTGAGAATGGACCTGGAGGGCCCATATTTTCATTCTTTAGTGCCTCCACTTTGTCAGCAACAAAAAAAGATGTCACCTCGGCCTGGTCCTGTAGAAAAAATGGATCTTTCTCCATGAGGTAATGAGTCAAGGTATCATGGTATGTGTCACTTCGATCCTCAAAACCTTTGAATATGTGCATTCAATTATTTTTGCTTATAACAGATGCTTGGATATCATACCTCTCCACTTGACCATATCTGGGGGGAATGATAGGGTGCCCTAGTAAGATGGTACCCATAGGTTTTGATTTTCCACTAGGGGGATTCATGAGAAGCCATCGTCCTCTCCCACCATACTTATCACTTTCCATCTTTCTCCTGCTCATCCATCCCATTACATTGGTCCGGGCATTGGGTTGGACAAATATTTAAGGGTTGTACATTACCTTGTGGGAAGAAGGGGATAAAGGACCATAGGGTAAAAGTAGCTGGAAAAATATAGAATCCAAAGAATGAAACCTTGAGATGCTTTGCCCAAGGATCCCCGAGAAAGAAGTAAAAATATTCTTAGAAAGAAACATAGGGACCCATAAAAAATAACAAAACAAGACCTAGTTAGGGGATAGGGGGTCTCATCATGAGCCAATCTATTAGATCCATGGGCATGTAGCGGTATGACACTACTAGTATCTGGTCACCACGCTAGGTTAGTCTCTCTCGGTGGCATGCCCAAGAGCAAGGGGGTCTCATCACAAGCCAAACTTCTCATTTCTGTGAAATGCTTGTGGGTAACATTGCCACCACTAGTCACCACGCCAAGGCAGTGTCCCCTAACTATCTTCTTGAAAGAAAAAAAAATAAGAATAAAGACAAAAGGCATGAATGGGCTTGGAAACATTTGCATACATGATAGGTGCAACTCACCCTCTATAGAGGCACCCATAGGTAAGCCATACATTTCCCTGCTATCACTGCACCCCTTTCCCAGACATCCCTTGCCACCTCATCTACTCACATTTCTTAGATTTGATTTCTCCCGGAAACATGCCACATACAATGAGCATTATCCCAATAGGATTTCCTAGCGTTTCCTCCAAACTTGGCTTCTAGATTAGTATAACGTCTTTGATCACTTGTCCAGGTAAATGGGGTTTTATGCACATGTTTAATAACTTGATGATTAGATGTGATTTACATTGCTATAATCCCCGTGACTTATAATCCCATGGAGGGCATATCTTTTGATGTTTTAGGACCATACCCGATGGACATGTACCCTAACGGACAAGTACACATGGTATATGATTAGTTAGGACCTCGATGGGACAGAAGGCCCACTAGATGGATGTTGAGACCCTAGCAGGGGGCAGAGACATATCAGAGGATTCCACCAGAGAAAGAGAAGGACGTTCCACCAGAGGCATATTGGCAGACCCGTGCCCAGGGGGGTTGTGCCATTTCCATTAGTACACAAGCCTTGGAAGGCACATGACGTCAACCAAGACACCCATGATGTCATTTATTGATTGTGGAGGTTTTGGGAGGCAGTTGTGTGCCAAGTGGCACATGTGGCAGGTTCCTGAGGACCAAGAAGGCCTAACGTTTTTCTCCAGGAGGCCAACATTTCCCTAAAAGGGCCTAACATCACCCTAAAAGGGAATGGCATCATATTTTATGTTTAATTTAGGGTTTTAATTGTGACATTGATTGTAAAACAATATTTTTGATGTAAACTAGCCATGTTGGCCTTTTTTTACCTAAAGTAAAGTTAAAGGTCATTGGTATTGTATAAGTAGAGAGTCAAAAATCTCATTTTCTCATCATATTTCACTCACACTTATGTGAGGTCTGGAATTTGCGGCCCTCATTAGGGTTTTGGACCAAAATTCTAGTGCGCACTTGTTGAAGGAAGGCTATTTTTGGTGAAATTGGCATTTTTCTTGGTGGAAAGTCTACAACTAGGGTTTTGCTTGATAATGCTTGGTGAATGTGAGTAAAATTATGCAATTCTTCTCTTATTTGAATGGTTATGGTATTTTAATTTTCATTTTGTTAATTTATGAAATTTCTAGTTCAAAACCTAGGGATCAAGCACATGTTATTGTCCTTATTCCAATTGCTATCTACCTACTAGATTGTGCCAATGAGCTGTTTTCTTTTGAATCCATTGCTAGGGCCTTGCCATTGCAACACCCTAGACTTTTTTACTTCATCCTAGATGATTTTTACCTTATCATTGAGTTAAATAAGGAGGAAGACCTACTAAGGTGTAGGGTTACCTACACCTTAGTAGCAGTTTTCCCCTAGGGTTCGGTGGTTGAAGCCTTGGCTTACCAACACTTCATCATTCACATTAATCTTTTATTTGGCTCTATTACTATCATATTTCTCCTTCAATTATTTCAGTCACTTGTTGACTCCATTTTCCCTCTGAATGCATTGATATAAGATCTCTCCCTTGAGTGTTTTGATCACAACCTTCAAACATCCAAATCTTTGAACAAACTACTAACACCTTCTAACCCTAGATTAGATTGATCTACTAACCTTATTGCTGCTACTATTCAATGAATTTATAACCATACTTTGCATCATTTAAATATTTTCTAAGAAATTGAAAATATTGACTAATGCATATCCTTATTTTCTTCCGATGAATGTTGGTGTTATGATATTGATGATTAATCATTCTTGCTCATTTTGAAGCTTCTCTAAAGCATTAATTGTGAATTATTATCTTATGATTATTGCTACTATACATATTTGTTTACTTCATCAATATATTAGTCAATTGCTTTTATTGAGAAAGTCTCTGATTATATGAAGTACTAACCAACAAGTTCTCTTGCAAAATATAGTTTTATGTTGCTTTGTTCTGGGTAGGTACACTTCTGGTTTATTATTTCTTTATTGGTTGTTTAACCAGAATTTCTGATCGGTGGTGACTTGTGAGAGGGAACATTTTACTTGGACTTTATCCTTTGCCTTCTCCAAAACCCCAGGTCACCGGGGACGTCTCCCCTTGGCCTACCACCCTAAATAGAAAGAGACATCATGTTAATGTCTATTGTGTGCTTTGTGAAAAAAACAATGTTTCTTTGGTGTTTTTATTTGCAATGTTATCTTGTAATGTTTAATGAAGCATGTACAATATAATCACTTGTTTTTCTCAATCCTTTTAAATGTCCCAATAAACTACTTGCAAAAAATAAATGATATCAAATGACCCACAACATATATTACAAAGTGCTTACAACAAAGTATGCAAGGTACTTGTGTGACTATGCCTAGTTCATAAGTTATCCATAATAATTTACAAACAATAACCATGCATTTTTGTTAAATGAAATTTTGCAAAGGAATGCTCAAATGTACAATAATTATGCAACCATGTTTAAGCTCAGATTATACACAAATCATATTGTATAAAAAATAACTCAACAATGAACTTAAGGTTCAGATGGTGTATGTATTAGTCCATAATTTAAACGTTGCAAAGACACTTCATTCCATAGATTGTATAATGGATTTTCCAACAATTAGTAGAAAGTAATGTATCTTTTCCATTGGGTTAGATTATAAGGTCTACACCATTGCTTTACTGTAAGTGTAAGCAAGAACAACTCTGTCCACTTTTCTAAGATTAGATATAGAAGGAAAATGAGTTATGGAACCCTTCTTCAATATCACGTTCAACCAAATTTTGAGATTGTAATAATAGACAATGATTAAGCCAATAAAATAAATTTAAACGAACATGTCTGTAATGAAGTAATCCAACCATATTAGGAGATCGAATAATATCCTCAATGAATAGACACACTTCAAAACCATATGCTCCAAAAAATGTGAGGTGTTCAAAGATCAATCATCATGATGAATGAAGTTGTGTAACAAAGTTCATGTTTTAAGGAACAACACTTAATGAAGTCCTTTTATATGGAACAATACATAATGGATAATACTAATCCAAACAAAAAAAATATTCTCTACAACAATCTGAAAATTTATGACAATGCTGAACAATGGAGAATTTATGGAAAATGTGCTAATGCCTTGAGAGAGTTTGGTATTATTTTAGGGGTTTTGAAAATGTAGACAATGTGTCCAAAGAAACCAGAAAAAAACAATTGAAGGATGCTACCCACAAACAACCTCCTTTAAAAAGAAATTTAACTCTGAAATTTTGCAAATTCAAAAAGTTTTGAGCAAAGGTAAACTTCAGACTATTTTTCTAATTCCTTGAGATAGTTTGAGGTCAACTTAATGGATTTGAAAATATGAGTAGTGTATCTAGATAACCCAGAAACTCAGATTGAAGAATGATGCCAAGAGACAACCCTCAAACAACCATTAAATTATTTAATGTTTACCACATGTATTTAATGTTTTGGGTAGTGAAATGTATGAGGGAAATGTAATAACGCCCTAGGGGGGGATTTGATCATTGGGGAGATTTGAAATGGGTTTTGTGGTGGTTAAATAACCCAGAAGCCATATTTGGGAGTCCCTCCTAAAATAGTAATATAAGAATATTTTGATCTTTGAAGAAGGTTGATTTCACATAGTGAACAAATCACTCTAGAGCTTAAGAGTATGGTATCAAATGAATTGATTCTGACCTGCAAAACAAGTGAAATTGGTGCCAGGGTTTGATAGGGTATGATAGGTGGCATAATTTGTTTTTACAAACCCTTGTTCTTGCTAGCTTAGTTCACTAAGTAAAATCTCCCAACAAGGGTTTTAGTGAATAATCTTCAATTAAGCTAAAAGAACTTAAACATTGTGATGGGAAAAATTTATTTATTGACTGAAGAGACAAGTGAGGAAGTCTTATCTACATTGGCTGATGGGGTCGATATTGGTTTTGGTGAAGATACCTCCCTTTCCTAAGATTGTTGAAGTTATCCACACCAACAAGTGAGCATGGGAAAGGTTCAAGCTAGGGCAATGGTTTTGAGAGTTTTTCAAAGAGGGTATGATCATAAACTGAATAAAACCTTAAGAAGGGTTACAAAAGGGTTTAATTAAATATTATGTGAGAAAACTAATCCATAGACATTACCTTTCTAGAGAATATAATTTAAATAAACTATTCAAGGAACAAGATAGGACAAGAACCATACCTTATATGATTGATCCTCAAGCAAACCCCCAACTTCATAAAAAATCCATGATACCATTGCCATTGATTGAACCATGGAAGAAAAATTCACTACCAATCAAAATATCTCACACAAATTTTTTGTCAATAAATATTTCCTTTATTATTCAATGAGTGAAAATGGAAGAGGACTTCATTTTTAATAGGTGAGAAGTCTCCTCGATTACATTACAAAACCAAGTGCTATCTCAAAACCATTTTCTTTAATTAAACACCGAGAAAAATAAAATAAAAATAAAATACATGGACAATTTTCTCATGAAATACAATATACCTTTAGAAAGGGTCAAAATATAATAAAGCATAGCTCCAAAGAGATGTGTCCTTTCTAGAAGCTTCAGACGTACGGTTCCAAAACAAAATGCTAATTTTTGCGCAAAAAATTACAACAACATTGTAACTTTGTCAATTTTTCCCCAATTTTCTATTATGACACCATTTTGGAAATCCCATGGCAATTTTGCATGAAATGGAGTTGAGTTGGTGGAATTTTTGGCAATCTGTCAAAAGATAATTTCCCCTGAAGTTGGTCATCATGAGAAATGTTCTAAAATCATCTCATAACCACCTCTAACCACCCACATGTGTGAGAATATTCCTCCAAGTGTCTCATGCATGCTCTGTATGATGACAAGTGTACAAAGAAATGATGTGGCATCCTAGTCATAGTCTAATTCACTATCTCAAATCCCAATTCAATGATACATATATTGATGTGGTACACAGATCCCAAGGAAAATGTCAAGGATCCCAATGTCTACAGATATGGCCATAGAAGAGTAAATGGATCTCCATGCATCATCATGGATCTTGAGACATGGTACATGTATCCCAATGCACAATACCCATTTGAAATGGTGGGTCTAACACCTTATCTAGTCATTAATTGGTGGCGCCTGGTGACAATTTCTTACAAAAACATAACAAAATGGGTTAATTTTAATACTTGTTTAAGTCTTACCCGGGGAAAATTATTAACCATTATACATTAATCAAATCCTAAGAAAAACCTATATTTCCTAAGTTTTTAGGTGAAAGATAGGCAATTAATGTGCAATAGTGATGAAAGGGATAGGGAATGATTCCATGTGATGAATCTTGGACATGCATAGGTCATGTTTTTTTTTGTTTTTTTCATTCATCCAACTTCATTTTGGCTAGGAATTTTTTGTAATATCCTTCTAAAGGGAGCTTATCATTAAGTTACCATCATCGATCTATTTTTTACTACCCCTTTCAGAATTTTTATTTTGATGTTCACTTTATTGAACAAGTCCCTATTCTTTAGAGATTCTTTATAAAACGAGGGACTAGGGGAAACGACCTTATAGTGAGGGGCATTGCTCAAGTTTTATTTTTTTGGATTTTTTCTTTTTAAATTTTTCTCTTCACCTCTTAGCCATGGTGGATTTCTTTGATTCGGGCTTTGACATTGACCTCTCATTTTGACCTTTGAGAACTCATACATGACATGATACAATTATTTTTTAATTGGATGGAATGAATGATACTAGGGGGTGGAAAGTGGTTAGGATACACACATCTCTATACAGTCTAAACACCCAATTGTACAAGTTAACCAAGGAAAAGACACACTTATAACATAAAACATGTTTCCGAAAGTACTATGAGGCAATAAATAAAATTATGTACGTTATGAAATGCTAATTGATAATCCTTATGTGTTTACCACTTGACGACACACAAAAGGGTTATATCATCAAGTCAAAATAAATATTAATACATGGAATGTTAATGGAGTAAACTGGACCATACCATACCACATCAAAGTGCATTTGTCTTATGAGGAGCGAGATTGAACTGAGCTACATCATATATCAGATAGAATGATCATGTATCAATGGAGAAAGAGGAATGAATCTATCTTGATCTAAGAAAGGGGTTCATGTTATCTCATGTAAGAAAAAACATGACACCCTTGTGAGGGTATCCAAATATTGTTACCCCTGAGAGGGTAACGTCTAGATCCTACTTGGGGACATGCAGTATATGCAAGAGTGTATGAGAACTCCAGAATATCCACATACATACGTTCTACACACTATGTAATCTAGAAAATGATGTGAAATTATGGGGAAAATATACCACTCCATTTAAAAAAATGAAAGGAAACTATTGTGTTGAATCAAAATATTTTCACTAAGTCTAGACATGAAGTGAAAGCATATGTAAAAAATTATTTAAGTAAAACAATATGCATCAAGAAAAATAAACAAGGAATGAAAGTGAACACTCAAATGACAAGCAATTGTGCATGGAAAGAAAATTCATTCTAGCTAATGCCTAGGGAGCTTATTCATGCCTACATTACTGACTAAATAAAGGATGTGGTTGCTAGGTGAAATGAAAAATACAATGAAACCACTCAAGGAACTTATCAATAGTTTGAATTTGTTGAGGGGGCTTCTTAGGTCTCATAAATGTCATCATACCTATGAATGTAATATAATATAAAGTCGATAAATATATGTGTATAATGGATAAATGAGCCTAAATGGGTGATTAGTTGGAGCGGGTGCGACCACTCCAACCATCCATTTCATTGTATAAACACCTATCAAAGCATGAATAAAGAGGGTAGAATGTTCTCCCCGATATATCTGCCTTGATGGTCTCTTGTGTGCATCTCACAATGTAGTCTCTTTCCTGAATGCTAGTTGGAAGTTAGCCTTCCAACATATGGTGTCATTGCCTCCTTCATTTGATATATTGAAGATGTTTTTAGAATGTTGGTGCTGGATGAAATATTTTTTTTCTGCTTGTTGATGTTGAAGACAATCCTGCACAAAAATTTAAAGAGATGATGAGATTAAAAAGAAGTAATGAAGATGAAATGTAATTAAGATCGAATATACAAGAAATATCCAATCGTGCTTGAATAATTGACAAAATAATTGCTCATGGGTGTTCGTGGAGGCTGCTTGGCTCAATAAATTATGAAGAAAATTGTTTGATGATGTGCGTTGAACATTTTTGTTAACATGTGCTTGTGTATGCTATTCGTGGTTGATGGAAAGATGAGCTCCAATACCAATGATACACACTCTTTTTAATCAATACTTGTTGAGAATGAAAGAAATAAAATTACTGGTGGGCATATGCTAGTCGATTGAACATTTCTTTTATGATTCATTGATTTCATCGAGATACATTTCTTGTTTCATGAAAATTATGTTTTCTTTGTTGGATGATTAATTTATGGTGGTTTATTATGTCCTTGATGTTTACTTTTAGATGACCTTACCTCACCCTTTTCTTGCATCACTTTGATGGAAACAAATGAAGCTCTAGTTACATGTATATTCTTTGATTGTTCTTTGAGTTTGAATATAAATCATCCTCTTTAATTACATCAACATTAAATGCATTCCAAGGTAAGAAATTAATGCATATAGTATTTTTATCTCCCAGACACTCCCTAAAGGAAAATTCCAACCTTTGATGCGAGGGAAAGCCTAAGAAAACTGTCAAGTGGATCCCTATTTGCACCTATACAACTCAATCCATAATTTAGGCTAAGAAAGATCGAGAGAAGGGGGGATACCATGTAATCGAATCAAGTCCTATTATTATAGTTTTCAGAGGTAAGTGAGGTCAAGGACCTGACACAATACCACATAGCACACTCTTATTAATCTAAGTAATCAACAAGCAAACTAGTGGATGAAGGGGTCTTATGCAAGATAAAACCTTGGGGGATGCCAAGTCCCCAAATCCTAATTAGCGAAGGAAGGAGAGACAATTACGATAACATTCTCTCAATGTTCACCTAGGGGTGCAAGTATCCCCATGTAGAGGAGCACCCTCCCTAGGAGTCGAAATGATGATTATGCGTCTGCCTGAAGTACCATAGGTATTCCCTCCCATACTGACCTCTCTAGGTATCCTGGGATAATCCACTAAGGTCACCACTTCACATTCAACAATTGGATAGAACAATCATAGGTCGAGACCACACGTATGGGCAGGGAAACAAAGATCGAAATTCTGAAAGTGATTCCACCTAATGGGCCTCCCACTTTTGAAATCCTCATTTGTCAATCTTTAATGACTTCTAGTTTGGTTTTTTGGCCTTGGATAATTTACTCTCCATCCTACATCAAAGAGCTAGATCCTAATCTAGTTGTTGGTTTTCTATAAAAAAATGGTCTTATTTCTTTTAGGATTAATTTTATTTTAGGGTTGTTGATTACACAAAGGGTTAATGTCTATTGTGTGCTTTGTGAAAAAAACAATGTTTCTTTGGTTTTTTTATTTGCAATGTTCTCTTGCAATGTTTAATGAAGCATGTACAATATAATCACTTGTTTTTCTCAATCCTTTTAAATGTCCCAATAAACTACTTGCAAAAAATAAATGATATCAAATGACCCACACCATATATTGCAAAGTTCTTACAACAAACTCTGCAAGGTACTTGTGTGACTATGCCTAGTTCATAAGTTATCCACAAAAATTTAAAAACAATAACCATGCATTGTTGTTAAATGAAAATTTTCAAAGGAATGCTCAAATGTACAACAATTATGCAACCATGTTTAAGCTTAGATTATACACAAATCATATTGTATAAAAAATAACTCAACAATGAACTTAAGGTTCAGATGGTGTATGTATTAGTCCACAATTTAAACGTTGCAAAGACACTTCATTCCATAGATTGTATAATGGATTTTCCAACAGTAAGTAGCAAGTAATGTATCTTTTCCAATGGGTTATATGATAAGGTCTACGCCATTGCTTTACTGTAAGTGTAAGCAAGAACAACTCTATCCACTTTTCTAAGATTAGATATAGCAAGAAAATGAGTTATGGAACCCTTCTTCAATATCACGTTGAACCAAATTTTGATATTGTGATAATAGAAAATGATTAAGACAAGAAAATAAGTTTAAATGGACATGTCTGTAATGAAGTAATCCAACCAGATTAGGAGATCAAATAATATCCTCAATGAATAGACACACTTCAAAACCATATGCTCCAAAAAATGTGAGGTGTTCAAAGATCAATCCTCATGATGAATTAAGTTGTGTACCAAAGTGAGTGTTTTAAGGAATGAAACTTAATGAAGTCCTTTTAAATGGAGCAATACATAATGGATAATACTGATCCAAACAAAAAATATATTCTCTGCAACAATTTGAAAATTTATGACAATGTTGATCAATGGAGAATTTATGGAAAATGTGCTAACGCCTTGAGAGAGATTGGTATTATTTTAGGGGATTTTAAAAGGTATACAATGTGTCCAAATAAACCATAATTTATTTTTTTGAAGAATGATACCCACAAACAACCTCCTTTAACAAGTAATTTAAATATGAAATTTTGCAAATTCAGAAAGTTTTGAGCAGAGGTAAACTTGAGAATTTTTTTTAATTCCTTGAGAGAGTTTGAGGTCAACTGAATGGATTTGAAAAAATGAGTAGTGTATCTTGATAACCCAGAAACTCATATTGAAGAATGATGCCAAGAGACAACCCTCAAACAACCATTAAATTTTGTAATGTTTACCATATGTATTTAGTGTTTTGGGTAGTGAAATGTATGAGGGAAATGTAATAATGCCCTAGGGGGGGATTTTATCATTGGGGATATTTGAAATGGGTTTTGTGGTGGTTAAATAACCCAGAATCTATATCTGGGAGTCCCTCCTAAAATAGTAATATAAGTCTATTTTGATCTTTGAAGAAGGTTGATTTCACATAGTGAACAAATCACTCTAGATCTTAGGAGTATGGTATCAAATGAATTGATTTTGACCTGCAAAACAAGTGAAAGTGGTGATAGGGTTTGATAGGGTATGATAGGTGGATTAATTTGTTTTTACAAACCCTTGTTCTTGCTAGCTTAGGTCACTAAGTAAAATCACCCAACAAGGGCTTCAGTGAATAATCTTCAATTAAGCTAAAAAAACGTAAACATTGTGATGGGTAAAATTTATTTATTGACTGAAGAAACAAGTGAGGAAGTCTTATTTACATTGGCCGATCGGGTTGATATTGGTTTTGGTGAATATACCTCCCTTTCCTAAGATTGTTGAAGTTCTCCACACCAACAAGTGAGCATGGGAAAGGTTCAAGCTAGGGCAATGGTTTTGAGAGTTTTTCAAAGAGGGTATGATCATAAACTGAATAAAACCTCAAGAAGGGTTACTAAAGGGTTTAATTAAATATTATGTGAGAAAACTAAGCCATATAAATTACCTTTCTAGAGAATTTGATGCAGGAGCCTCGCCTTCAAAGTAAACAATGCACATGTGGAGGCAAACAAATGACATCTCAACAATGACATAATTTCAAATTGAGCATTAATTTCATAATTTAAATCGGTTGTTCGGATATTTTTGTGACATCATTTTAAAAATGTAACTTGTTTGTAAAGTATTGAAGGACTATAAGAAATTGCAGATATGGAGTGTCAACTCTATCTGGCAATAACTAGTAGTTATTGTAATAGGACATAGTAGGTAATATCTTTGAATTTGAAATTATATATTTCAGAATAGGATGAGAGAGCTCATAGAGCTAGTCCTTAGATAGTTTTTCTTTCATTTTTGTATTGTAACAGAGTGGTAGTACATAAGAGAATGTAAGAGACAGAATAGAGAGATGAGTAGAGCAGAGTAGAATAGAAGAAACACTATGTATTTTTTTTTTCATGGATGAATAGAGCAAACATAAATTGTCCCAAATCCTTGGACTGAGTTCATTTCATGTATGATTGAATGAATGTTATTCTGTGTGTATGATTTTTTACAGTTCTTTTCATGTATGAGTTGTTGAGAAATTATCTGTATGAGTTCGTGACGAAACTGGTTGAGTTTCAATTATTTCTCCTCTAATACTTGTATGTAAGGTGTGCATTTCGAACACAAGGAGTGCATCGTCCGAGTCTAGGATTGATTCAGAGATAAGTTCAGAGAGAGATTCAAAGAAACTCAGACCAGGTGCAAGGTGTGCACAATGTCAATAAGCTAGCAATCTTTGAAGAACCAGCACAGGATAACGCCAGGTGGGCAAGAAGCATTTTCTTTCCAAAAAAATCCTTCGAACTAAGTTATTTGAAATCCTGAGAACACAAGGTGTGCGTGGGAGGTCGAAATCCTGTTAAGGATAGAATCTCATAAGAGATAACACTTTCCACGAGTGTTGACAATATCTCAGAGATAGATTCATCATGAGAACAAAGGGTTGAAACCTTTAAAAGCGGATAAAACTTCCAAGTCTGGAATAAGGGTGAAAAATCTCAGGAAGAGGAGCACATTTGTCGTTAGATCGAATAGATGGAAATATGGACCGTTGAAACTTGTTGGCCCTTGACCAAGTTTTGGGAATTCCTTGGTCAAGTTTGACCTAATTTGGGACTTTGACAACCTGTCGAAGGAAGAGCCCAAGCCGAAGCAGAGATCGCGGGCTCTCGACCCCTTTTTGGGCCCTTTTTTGGATTTGGGATTATGTAACAGGTATGGGATGTCGGCCCATGGGTTTACCCATGTTTAGGCCTATTTTGTAAAGTATAAATAGATGTCTAGGTAATGTAAGAAGAGAGATTTATGGATGGCTAAGTGCTAGATATATGTGATTGAAGGATTGTATGTGCTCTGTGCATACTATGTGAGACTTGCAGAGTTACGTGCAAGTAATTGTAAGAAGGCTTGGTGCTTTCCCCTAGATCGAAGAAGGAGGATCTGGCAGAGTGTGCGCAGATTTCCCGTCTTTTGCGGAGTAGGATTTTGATGCTATGTGCTTGTAAGAAACTTGACAAAGATAATAAAGAAGAAGAGTTGGTGGACGTAGCCCTAGGGTGGGGGTGAACCACGTATATGATGTGTTGCTCTGCTTTGTGTAATGTCTTGATGTCTTTATGTCTTTACTTGCTAAGTGCTTTGATATAGATAGATAAATCTGTTTATGATTTGTGCTAATGATGTATAGGGATGTTAGATCTAACTTATATGAATGTGCTAGTGCTTGAATCTGCTAGATCTGACCTACCTCTCTATGATAAGTGCTTAGATACACCATATTTGAATAAATGATGCAATGCTCTATTTTATCTATGGAGTAGATAGTGGTTAAATATTTATGAACTCTCGGTGCTAAGTGCTCTGTTAAGTATTACAATCACAGATCTATGTCCCAGCTAAGGTTGCAGACACCTGAGTCCTGCAACCACCCTTGCCTCTACCTCGGGTGAGACTTCATCTGTTTCGCAGGTGTTGTCGAAAGGGCTGGTAGCTAGGGTTTTGTTGGTGCGTTGTTGTAGCGTTGAACCCTGGGTCTACCCCTGTGCCAACAAATGGTTCCATTGCCGAGACCTGAAAATGTGATTGCTGGGAACTGAGGAAGAATAAGCTTTGTGAAAAGATCTGAATTGAAACTGTGATTGCTGGGAACTGAGGAAGAAGAAGCTTTGTGCAAAGATCCGTCCTAAAACTGTGAAAGCTCCGTACATAGATCTTTTTCCCTAGTGCATAACATTCTACTTGACCTGTGAAGCTCTGTGCCAAGAAAAGAGGTCAGATCTAAAGAAAAGAGGTAAGATCTGAAAATATTTGTTCTCTGAGAAAGGTAAAAGTGAGAATTTTTTATTAAAAAAAGGTAATATCTGCAAGCTCTGTGCTCTGATAAAGGTAAGAATAGTGAAAAGTTCTATATCTGAAAGATTTGTGCTCTGTATAAGTAAGATAAGTGGAAATTTTTGTTTCAAAAGTATGGATCTAGGTATGTTTGATAGATTATGTCCTAGCTTGAAATCTAGGGCACTAATAGATGAAATAAGGTTTGATATGCGTAGATCTGATAAGAATAGTGAAAAATATGTTATACCTATGCATAGAAAGAATGTTTGGACTAACCAGTGGATGCAGGATCCTAGAAAGAAATATTTGCAGGTTAGCTACTATGACTCTAGCGCGCAGTATAGAAGGAGATGGGAATCATTTAAAATAAAGAGAGGATTAACCCTCCGTTACAGTTGCAGAAAACCGGGACATCTTGCTAAGGAATGCCCTAGGAGAAGACTTAGTTGTCTTTGTTGCAAAGCTATGAACCATGAAGTATTGGATTTCCCTAGAATGTTTGCTAAGCTTGAAGGAATGAACATGAGACAAGAAAACTCTAAGGAAGATCCAAAAACCATGATTATGGAAGAACCCTAGAAAGAATCAAAGAAAGTATTGCTACAAATAAAAGAAACCCTGAATGACCACTGACATGTCGGCTTATTAGATATATTCAAAGAAAAGGAACGCCTTGAAGCAAAAATAGGAGACTTCGACATTGACTGTGTTCTAGATGAGGAAACACTGGTGAATATAATGAAAGAAAGAACTTGGGAACTTTTAGGGAAACCTACTATGACTCCTTCATTGGGAGGAATAGGTCTATTTAGAGGAAAGATGATAAACCTATGTGGAAAGCTCACCTAGATATCTATGAGTGCCAATGGAACTTCGACAGAGGAAGATTTTGAGATTATTAAATTTATTGAGAACAATGCCCCATTTACCATGTTACTAGGAAAACCTTGGATTGAAAGAGATCATGCCAGAAGGAAAGAAGAAGAAGAAGTTTTAGCGCAGAAGAAGCAAGAGTTAAAAAATTTCATGACTAGAAGGATCACACACTTAATTGAAGAACATAAGAACAGAGCGAAGCTATCTAACACGAGAGACCCAGATGTCAAAGTTTCACGAACACTAGAAGACCCACAAAAGATTGAAGTACTTATTCCAGATAAAGAGGAAGTATCACCCTCGAATCTTAAGAAAGAATCTCAACAACATGAAGTAACTATGCCTAATGAAGATAAGAATCAGAATGGAAAAAGGAATATCGAGATGCATCTCACTAGAAAGAAAGATAGAAAGCTAAGTAAGAAGAGAGATAAGATCGACAAGTTATAGAAGGTTCCAAAGGGAACTTTGCAGAAGGAAAATTTGAAAAATGGAGCTTCGTCGGGATAACAGAACAACGTCACATGGCACTTCACCAGGGCAAAGAAATATAGTCGTTGGGACCAATATAACCATTCAGTCGACCCCCTCGAATGAGTAGAAAGGAATTTATGGTTTTCCACCAGATTGTTGGACTATGCCATAACAGACAGAACAAAGTTAATGAAGGATTTTCGACCGTTGCAAACAATCCGTTGCCAAGTTATCTATTTATCCCGTCGCACCATGTACCAAGAACAATTTTTCTAACCATGAATCTGAGCCTGCAGACTTGTTGATTTTACAATTTGATCATTGCGCTATTGCCTTCTATCATATTGCAGTGTCTGAGTCACTCCTTGAACCTGAATATTTCCAACCCCGAGCATGTATGTCAGACAAGTTCAGCGTTGCAGAAGAGTTGTCGAAGAAGTTCTGATCGACCTCATGAATGAAAGAGTCATGTTGATGTCTACAGGTGTACAAGCATCTTCGACGAGAGGACTGCAAGCCTCTCCATTGACTGCTCACGGATTGGGCCCATCCCGACCATCAGTAGAGAAGAGAACCAAGCATAAAGACGACCTAGAAAATACAAAGTTGATTCCATCCATATTGCCCAATTACATCCTGCCTCTGGCTGACACGGTGAATCGTGAAAGTGTGCCAAGAGACTTTGAGTACACCATAGTTACTGTGTACCTCCCGAAGCGGATACACGTAGTTTGAGCAGAGCAGGATAAGATCACAACGTTGAAGTTCAATGACTTCAACCTCGGAGATCTAAAGATATATGGCATGCTCACCCCATACAAGTACCTAACTAGAACAAAAGGGAAGAACTCGAAGATCATACCTCAGCCGTGGATGATGAACCTCATGTAGTCCACCCTGCTGAATGTCATGAAGATCCCACACTTCAGAAGACACCAGGAAGTCAATGGTTGTGTCAAGATGCTATTGTCATGTTACCATGGAGGCTACTTATGGCTAGACCACTGCATTACAGTTGAGCCAATGTTGATTCACAGGATCACAAGACTGAGTATGCAAGGATCCGACCCACAGGACTTTTATCCAAGAAAATCCATAGATCGCTCACTAGCACAAAAAATCAAGGAAACATATGGCGACGTTGAGAAGGGAACAAGAGGCTACAAGGTAACTTCCATCCAGAGTGGCATGCTGTGCCTCACGTGTCAACTGATAGATGGAAAGTTAGTAAGGAATAACTAACCTACATAGGTCACCGAATTTTTCATTGACCTCGCAGGGAAGTGCATAGAAGGCCTACAGATGAACTGGGCGAATTACCTAGTTAACAAGTTGGAAGTAGATTGATGAGAAGCACAGGATCAGGGTTATGAATTTCATTTCAGTTGGCTCCTGGTCCTCATTGCATTTTTTTCCTGGGAGATGCCAAAAGGAGCGACCTTCCCAGACATCGAGCCATTTGAACCGCTTGCTGCGAAGTTCGCTACCCTGTGGTATTCAATTGATATGAACAAACATTGGCAGTCGAATGTTGTGTTTCATACATACTACCTCCATCTAAAGTGAGCCATTGAAGATGAGTCTCACATGACTCCGAATACCTTACAGAGGTTCCAACCCATGATGAAGTTCAACGTAGATCGACTTCACCTACATTACAGTACGAGCAGATAAACATAAAGAGCATCTCCAGTCATATTACAAACCCACAGAAGAAGATGTTGAGGAGATCACCAAGGAATGGTTCATTGACCTCCTTATCTTTGCAAACCCTATAGAGATATATGATATTGAAAACCTAGAGGACACTCATAAAGAACATAATACACTCGAAACCAGCAAATAGAACAAGACTGAGGAGGTCCAAAACTTAAGAAACACCTAAGGGAAGACTGCTTCCATGTCACCTGACCGAGGGGGTGGTGATGAAGTAGAAGATGAATAGAGACCAAGCGAAGTAACACCGCCCAGAGACGAGGTTGAATCTTTGAAGAAGAGGAAGGTTTCCCCCTCGAAACCTTCTTCCTGGAAGAAATCTAAAGCCACCATGACCAAGATGTAGACTGTCCTCACCTCCGATGACTTTGACTTCATCATAGCATCCCTGAACAATGATTCACTAGAGATAGAAGAGAAACAAGGAGTGAAGCAGGAGGAAATGTATGATAGGATTGAAGTCAAACTCCGAGGGGTACAATAGGCCCTTCATTCCAGCTGCGTAGTCTCCACTGCGCCTCTGCCATTGGGAAAACTAGAGTTGGGAGATGAGCCAACCCAACTCCACTGACTAGTTGAGACAGTTGAAGCTCGCCTTCGACGAGCACAAGAGGAAATAGAAAAATCCACCCAGGCTTTGATGCAAGTGCAAGGAGTACTTGTAGAGTAGTGTCGTGCTGTAGAATAGGAAAAGATTTCTCTCCAAGAAAAGTTTGATGAAGAAAAAGCACAAATACAACAAAGAAAAGAACAGTTTCTTGCAGAGCAACTCGAAGTGAAAGAAGTGGTCAGCATAGCACTTCTCTCTGTGACAGTCGTAGAAATAAAGGTAGAGGATCTAGTCACACAACAAGTACAACAGCTCACAGAAGTCATTCAACAGCTACAACAACGCATTGTAGACTTAGAGCTCCGCACAGTGCCCGAGACTCCACAGGATGTAAGGGATCAAAGAGAAGCAACTGCTCGAAGCGCAATTGAGAAAATAAAATCCCTTGCTATGGAATGTAAACAACTCACTGATCGTAGTGCCTATAACTACAGAAAACTCACTGAGAATCCATAACTGAAGGCACTGGAGTCGCAGCTCTAAGAGGCAAAGTATCAAGAAGAAACGATACAAGCGTAGATGAATCCCCTGTCAGCTGTGGAAAGAATGAAGCGATCCTAGGAGCAGCGCACTTCCCAACAACAAATCCACACTATCCAGAGGAGAGTTATGTAAGTAACTCAGAGGCTCCAACCTATACAAGATAAGGCTTACCAATTGTTCATAGAGGTTAAAGGCCGAGGAGCATAACTAGAGCAGGTTGTCACTGCATCCGAACAACGCCTGGAAGGACCTGTCAACAACACAGTCATCCAAGAGTTCACTAAATAGGAGACCAAGGCACAACATCAATTCAAAGTAGCTTGATCTATGCTCGAGGATTTTGAAGCAGAACTACCTAGATTAGAGTGACTCGGGATGAGTCACAGGTGAGTGTTGGGGGCCTGTTGGCCCTTGACCAAGTCTTGGGAAATCCTTGGTCAAGTTTGACCTATTTTGGGACTTCGACAGCATGTCGAAGGAGGAGCGCAAGACGAAGCAAAGATCACAGGATATTGGCCCCTTTTTGGGGCCTTTTTGGGATTTGGGATTATGTAACGGGTATGGGATGTTGGCCCATGGGTTTATCCATGTTTAGGCATATTTTTTAAAGTATAAATAGATGTACAGGCAATGTAATAAGAGAGAGTTATAAATGGATAAGTGCTAGATCTATGTGATTGAAGGATTGTAAGGGATCTGTGCATACTATGTGAGACTTGCAGAGCTATGTGCAACTAATTGTAAGAAGGCTTGGTGCTTTACCTTAGCTTGAAGGAGGATCTGGCAGAGTGCGCATAGATCTCCTATTTTCTGTGGAGTAGGATTTTGATGTTATGTGCCTGTAAGAAGCTTGACAAAGATAATAAAGAAGAAGAGTTGGTGGACGTAGCCCTAGGATGGGGGTGAACCACGTATATGCTCTATTACTCTTCTTTGTGCAATGTCTTGATGTGTTTATGTCTTTAATTGCTAAGTGCTTTGATATAGATAGATAGATCTATTTATTCTTTGTGCTAATGATGTATAGGGATGTTAGATTTGACTTATATGAATGTGCTAGTGCCTATATCTGCTAGATTTGACCTACCTCTCTATGATAAGTGCTTAGATACACCAGATATTAATGAATGATGCGATGATTTGTTTTATTTATGGAGTAGATAGTGGTTAAATATTGATGAACTGTTGATGCTAAGTGCTCTGTTAAGTATTAAAATCATAGATCTATGTCCCAACTAAGGTTGCAGACACCTGAGTCCTGCAACCACCCCTGCCTCTACCTCGGGTGACACTTCATCTACTTCGCAAGTGTTTTCGAAAGGGCCGGTAGTGATCCAGATTTTATGATCAGAACGAAATGAATACAGTTTATTAACATATTCTTAGCACAAAATAATAGAGATACAGTAAAATTGGTTTTCTATTCAATAATGAAATAAGCTGAAACTATAAAATGCAGTGGAAACAAGCTTGCTAGAATGGTGGCGGCTTATCTCTGAGAAGAGTTGTGACCACTGTGCTCATTCGTAAGAAGAACATTACAATGAGGCTCTGGAGGCCTTTTTACAATAAACAGGAATGCCAAGTTTAGTTAGTACATCAACTTCCTGGGGTCGTAACGTTTGCATACGATCTCCATTTGAGGCGTGTGATAGACCGTTGGAAAGGTATCATCAAGGAGATTCATTTTAGGGGATGAATTATGCCTTAGACTATTATTGAGGAGATATATCCCCAAAAACCTTCATTTAGGCCCTCAAAATGGCCCCGGAAGTTAAAACTGCTAAAAATAGTAAATTGCCAAAATTGTTAGAAAACTATTTTGAGCCAGTTGGAAAAGGTGGGTAGCCACCAATATCCATCTGGATCAGGTAGCTAGGGTTTTTTTGGTGCGTTTTTGTAGCATTAAACCCTGTGTTTTCCCCTGTGCCAACAAACCTTACGTCCAAACATCAAAGAATGCGAAAGGGAAGAGATCATATCTGAGCCATCAGATTTGAGCGTGGAGGACCAACTGTGTTAGATCTAGAGGAAAACGTGCACGGTTTAATCCTTTTTTATGAAAGAGAGTGGACTCATCAAAGTCCCAAAGTTATGAAACAATTGGAACAATCCATCATCATAGGACAAGTGACAGCAGATCTAGGGTGTTCGTGGAATCAGATACTAGAAGATTAGAAGGGAGCAAAGGAACAAACTCGCAAAAGGAGAGTTCGTGAAATCATCCGAACCATCCATCAGAAAGGACACGTGGTGAGAAGGAAACATTTTTCTAATTCGTTGTGGAAGGAAGTCAAAGGGTGGAGTTTGTGAAACTCCTGAAATGTGAAGTCACGAAAAGAATCTGAGCCATTGGATCGAGTCAGGATGTGGCCCGTCAATCCAAAACACCAGCATTTCAGAATTTCAAGAGTCAGAGGTTCAAAGGAGAGAACCATCCCAAAGTCCCGAGTCACGAAGTCCCGACTATGTGAAGGAGGAATGTGGACCATTGGATCGCGGGACAATAAGGGTCGTTGATCTAACACGAGACAATTGCGAGAATCGAGAGTGTGAAAGAAATAACTATTTAGAAGTCATGATATGTGAAATCCTAACACAATCAGGACCATTGATCGAGGAAGGATATGAGCCATCAGATCTGAAACATCGGCATTTTGTGAGTTGGGAGGATAGAGGTGATTCAAATTAGAAATTCCTGATATGAGAAATCTCGATTCGCTCAGAACAGTTGACCCTAGGTCATAGCGAAGGATCATATGGTTAGGGAATAAGGGAGGAGCTAGCATGCGCTAGACCCTTGTCGGGATTTCGAGACCCAGGAGTTCGATGGAAGAGATTCAGGTGACACAGAACCTCGACACATGAAATCATGATGCACCTTTGTGTAGGCATGCAATCACAACCCATGGCCGCATGGAGGAGAGGATCGCACTTGGTACTTAGATGCACAGGCACAGTTTTATAAAGGACCTATGGATTTGATTGATTGAAGGTTCCAGTTGGGAACTAAAGAGCCAATTCGACTCGAGAACTGAGACAATCCAGTGACCGGGAGGTCGACAAACCATGCCGAGGTAGGGGGGTTGCATCAGGTGGTATCAGAGAGAGATTAATTTTTTTCTCAGAAAACAGATAAAAATAAAGGAGGGAAGTTGGTATTATTTGTGGTATCAAAGAAATTTCATTTATGTTTGTAGGTGACGCAGTGAAATCATGCCACCCAGAAGGTGCAAAGAAAATGTAGAGATGGAAGAAGAAATGAGGCAACTTCAAATGAGGTTGGACACGATGGAGACAACACAGAGAAGAGCACTAGAATATGTTGATGTCATTGAGGCATAGAGTGAAGAATAAGTAGAGGCTCAATAAAATGACGCAGAGGATGCTGCACAAAATTGCTTGATAAAGTTGTTTCTAAAATAGGAGCCAGAGCAAGAATAGAGGTACCAATGTATGAAGGAAATTTGGAAGTTGAAGAATTTTTAGATTGGGTATGTTCTATGGAAAAATACTTTGATTACAAAGATATTGATGAAGACAAGATGGTGAAGCATGCAGTGACAAGACTGAAAGGTCATGCAACGTTATGGTGGGATGAACTGCAAGCCAAACACAAAAGTAACAGTAAGAAGAAAATTAAAAGCTTGGATAGGATGGTAGCTAAGTTGAAAGACAAATTTATCCCAAAGGATTACCGGATCAATATTTACAGAAGATTGCAAAATTTGAAACATATGGGTTTATCAGTGAAGGAGTACACTGAAGAATTCTACCGATTGAACATCAAGGTTGGATAGAAGGAGAATGAAGATGAAAAGACATCCAGATACATCAATGGGTTGAGATACAAATTACAAGAGGACATCAACATGATGTCTATGAGTACAGTTGAGGATGCCTATCAAGCAACCTTGAAAGCTGAAGAAAAATTGGCCAGGAGGCAAAGCCAATGAAGAAGAGGACGAAATTCAAGGAGAGGCAAGGGAACCAACATAGAGAAGTTCCATAAGTCGAATCCTGAAGATGACAAACATCATAGTCACCATGAGAAAGGTGGAAGTTCTAAGGAAGGACAATATGGAGGAAGAAGGTCTTTTTCCAGAGGTAGAGGAAGAGGAAAAGCCAGAGGAGGCATAGTTAAATGCTATACCTGTGGAAAATAAGGACACAAATCTTGGGAATGTCCTGACAGAAAGAGAGAAGAAGGTGAAGAAGCACACATTGTTGAAGCACATAAGCATGTGGAAGCAGAAGCAACAGAAGGAGGAAGAAACCTCATGATGAGAAAATTTCTTCTTAAACCAGAAAAGGAACTAGAGGAACCAGTTCAACAAACAAGCCTGTTCACAACTGCTTGCAAGTCGAAAGACAAAGTTTGCAAAGTAATCATAGACAGTGGGAGCACTGACAATCTAGTATCCATATATATGGTGGAAAAGATGGAGTTGAAGACAACTGCACATCCAAATCCATACAAGGTATCGTGGTTGCAAAAAGGACATCAAGTCATGGTAAGTCAACAATGCCAAGTTGAATTTAAAATAGGAGGTTACAAAGATGAAATACCGTGTGATGTAATTCCTATGGATGTATGTCATATTTTATTGGGGAGGCCGTGGAAATATGACATAAAGGTTAGTAATGATGGAATAAAGAATACCTATACCCTAGAAAAGAATGGTAGAACACATATGATGTTACCCATAGAAGACAAAGAACAAAAGAGAGAAGATAGTTCAAGCATACTTCTCATGAGTGGGAACAAGATCTTAGAAGAAGTCAAGAAGGAGAAAGAAATGTAGTTTGTTGTAGTGAGGAAGCCTATAGTTATCCTTACAAATACTTCTATAGAATATTTTCCTATAGAAATCTAGGAACTGTTAGAAAACTTTGTTGATATAGTCGTGGATGAGCTACCACACTCATTTCCACCCATTAGGAGCATAAGCCATCATATTGACCTTATTCCAGGAGCTACTTTACCAAACAAAGTAGCTTATAGGTTGACACCTAGAGAGAATGAGGAAGTCAAGAATCAAGTCCAGGAATTGTTGGATAAAGGGTTAGTCAGGGAAAGCCTAAGCCCATGTGCAATATCGACTGTGTTAAGTCCAAAGAAAGATGGAGGATGGAGGATATGTACAGATTCCATAGCCATCAACAAGATAACCATTAGATACAGGTTTCCTTTACCAAGGATGGATGATTTGATGGATTGTCTGAGTGGCGCAAGCTATTTTTCCAAGATAGACTTGAAGAGTGGATATCATCAAATAAGAATGAGAGAGGGAGATGAATGGAAAACAACATTCAAGACAAATGAAGGATCATTTGAATGGTTGGTCATGCCGTTTGGGTTGACAAATGTACCAAACACATTTATGAGGTTAATGAATGAAGTGTTGAAAGACTTCATAATCAGATTTATCATAGTATATCTGGATGACATACTAATCTTCAACAAGACAAAGGAAGAACACTTAAGGAATTTGACATCAGTGATGGAAAGGTTGCAGCAAGAGAAATTGTTGATAAATATGAAGAAGAGTTATTTTTATGAAGAAGGAGCTCATATATTTTGGTTTTGTAATCTCTTCAAATGAATTGAAGATGGACCCAGAAAAAGTAAAAGAAATAAGAGAATGGCCATCACTGAGCAACATATTTGAGGTAATAAGTTTTCATGGATTAGCAAGCTTTTATAGAAAATTCATTAGAAATTTTAGTGGAATATGTGCACCCATGTTGGACACTATGAAGAAAAAGCACAAGTCCTTCAATTGGATAGAGAAAGCTGAAAAAAGTTTCAAAGTGTTGAAGGAGAAGATCACAGAGAAACCAATTCTGGTCTTACCAGATTTTGGCAAAACATTTCAGGTGAGATGTGACGCAAGTGGATTAGCTATTGGAGCAGTCTTGAGTCAGGGCAATAAAACAATTGCTTATTTCAGTGAGAAACTGAATGACGACAAGAAAAAGTATTCCACGTATGACAAGGAATTTTATGCAGTGATTCAAGCTTTGAAAAAATGGAGGCATTATCTAATTCCTAAGGAATCTGTCTTGTACAGTGATAATCATGCTTTTCAATTTATTACTAGGCAAGAAAAGTTGAATCATAAACATGTAAAATGGGTAGAATTTATGCAGAATTTTACTTTTGTTACTAAGCACATTGTTGGAACTGCTAACAAAGTCGTAGATGCTTTGAGTAGGAGGAATTTGATTGTATAGGAATTCCAAGTGGAGACTTTGGGGTTCGAACACCTCAAGGAGATGTATAAAGAAGATGCAGATTTCAAAGAAGCTTACGAGGCATGCAAGAATACTTTATTGGGAGATAGAAGCCCATGGACTAAATATTTGATTCAAGATAGATTATTGTTCAAGGGGAGCCAATTATGCATTCTGAAGTGCTCGATGAGAGATAACCTACTGAAAGAGAAACACAGTGGAGGTTTAGCTACACACTTTGGTCATGATAAGACATTTGCACAGCTGAATAATTCGTATTATTGGCCGAGCATGAGAGCAGAAGTGAAGAAGTTCATGAACAAATGCAAAAATTTTCAATATGCAAAAGGAAGAAAACAAAACACTGGTTTGTATCAGCCATTACCAATTCCATAGAGGCCGTGGGATGCAATCAATATGGATTTTGTTTTGGGATTTCCTAGAACTAAAAAAGGGAGAGATTCCATATTTTTCGTGGTAGATAGATTCTAAAAAATGGAACATTTCATACCATGCCAGAAGAAAAGCGATGCCACACACATTGCCAATTTGTTTTTCAAATAAGTAGTAAGACTATGCATGGATTGCCGAGGAGCATAGTTTCAGACATAGACACCAAATTTGTAGGACACTTTTGACAGACTCTATGGAAGAGGATGGGGACAAAATTGTCATTTAGTTCAACATATCACCCTCAGATAGATGGACAGACTGAAGTAGTAAACAAGAGTCTTGGAAAATTTTTGAGAAGTTTAGTCACTGAACAAGGTCGACAATGGGATCAGATTCTGGCACAAGCAAAATTTGCATTCAACAATTCAGTGAATAGGAGCACAGGAAAAATTCCATTTGAAATTGTGTATGGTATGCAACCAAGAGGGATTACAAAGTTGAGAGATTTGAATCAAGATGAGTTCAGAAGTGCTGGAGTAGATAATTTTTCAACAGAGATGCAAAAACTCCATGACAGAGTCAGAGAGAAGCTACATGACAACAATTAGAAATACAAGAGTAGAATTAATCAAAGGAGAAGAGAAGTTCAATTCGAAGTTGGAGATGAAGTTTTATCTCATTTGATAAAAGAGAGGTTTCCAAGGGGAAAATATAACAAATCAAAGATGAAAAAGATAGGACCATGCAGGATTATCAAAAAATTCGTAGCCAATGCTTATGAGATTGAGTTGCCAGACAATGTTGGGATATTGTCGATATTCAATGTTGCAGACTTGTATCCTTACAAGAGATATGAAGCAGGAGAATCACATGATCAAAAATAAATTCAGTGGGAAGAGCAATTGCCCACAACAGAAAAACCTCAGATGGAGAAAATTATCAAACAGAGGGATGGAAAGAAAACCAGGCGGAAGACATATCCTGAATACTTAGTGAAGTGGAAAGATCATCCAATGGAAGATGCAAGTTGGGTCACAGAACCTGATATTTTGAAGCGTGGAAATACAATACAGGAGATCATGGATAGGAGTCCGTGAATTTTTTTAAACAGAGGAGTATGATGTAGGAGCCTCACCTTCAAATTCAACAATGCACACATGGAGGCAAATGAATGACATCTCAGCAATGAAATTTTTTCAAATCGAGCATTAATTTCATAATTTAAATCGGTTGTTGGGATAATTTTGTAACAACATTTTAAAAATGTAACTTTTTTGTAAAGTCTTGAAGGACTATAAGAAATTGCAAATATGGAGTGTCAACTCTATCTGGCAATAACTAGTAGTTATTGTAATAGGATAGAGTAGGTAATAGCTTTGAATTTGAAATGATAGATTTTAGAACAGGACGAGAGAACTCGTAGAGCCAGTCCTTAGATAGTTTTTCTTTCATTGTTGTATTGTAATAGAGGGGTAGAACAAAAGAGAATGTAAGAGACATAATAGAGAGATGAGTAGAGCAGAGTAGAATAACAAAAACACTATGTATTTTATTTTTCATGGATGAATAGAGCAGACATAAATTGTCCCAAATCCTTGGACTGGGTTCATTTCATGTATGATTGGATGAATGTTATTCTATGTGTATGATTTGTTACAATTCTTTTCATGTATGAGTGGTAGAGAAATTAACTGTATGAGTTTGTGATGAAACTGGTTGAGTTTCAATTATTTCTCCTCTGATACTTGTATGCAAGGTGTGTATCTCGAACGCAAGGAGAGCGTCAACTGAGTCTAGGATTGATTCAGAGAGAATTTAGAGAGAGATTCAAAGAAACTTAGACCAGGTGCAAGGTGTGCATAACGTTAAGAAGCTAGCAAGCTTTGACAAACCAATGCAAGATAATGCCAAGTGGGCGAGAAGCATTTTCTTTCCAAGAAAATCCTTCGAACTGAGTTATTCGAAATCCCAAGAAAGCAAGGTGTGCATGGGAGGTAGAAATCATGTTAAGGATAGAATATCAGAAGAGATAACACTTTCCACGAGTGTTGAGGAGATCTCAGAGATGGATTCGTCAGGAGAACAAAGGGTTGAAACCTTTTAAAGAAGATAAAACTTCCAAGTCTAGAAGAAACGTGCAAAAGCTTAGGAAGAGAAGCATAGTTGTCGTTAGATCGAACAGAGGGAAATCTGGACCATTCAACCTTACATCTAGACAATGAAGAATGTGCAAGGGAAGAGATCAGATCTAAGCCGTTAGATTTGAGCGTGGAGGACCAACTGCGTTGGATCCAGAGGAAAACACACGAGGTTTAATCCTTGTGTATAAAGGAGAGTGGACTCGTCAAAGTCCCAAAGTTCTAAAACAATCAGAACCATCCATCGTCAGAGGACAAATGGTAGTAGATCCAGGGTGTTCGTGGAATCAGATACTGGGAGATCAGAAGGGAGAAGAGGAACAAACTTGTGAAAGGAGAGTTCGTGAAATCATCTGGACCATCCCTTGGAAAGGACGTGTGGTGAGAAGGAAACATTTCACTAACTCTCTATGGAAGGAAGTCAAAGGGTGGAGTTTGTGAAAATCGTGAAATGTGAAGTCATGAAAAGATTCTTAGCCACTGGATCGAGTGAGGCTGTGGGGCATCGATCCGAAGCACCAACATTTCGGCATTTCAAGAGTCAGAGTTTCAAAGGAGAGAACCATCCCAAAGTCCGAAGTTGTGATGTCCTGACTACGCGAAGGAGGAACGTGGACCGTTGGATCGCGGGACAATGAGGGTCATTGATCTAACACGAGAGAATTTCAGGAATCAAGAGTGTGAAAGAAATAACTATTCGGAAGTCACAATACGTGAAATCATAACACAATCAGGACCGTTGATCAAGGAAGGATCTGAGCCATCAGATCTGAAGCATTGACATTTCGGGAGTTGGGAGGACAGAGGTGATTCACATCGGAAATTCCTGCTGGATTACTGAGAGGGGGGGTGAATCAATAATAGAGAAATTTAATCCCTTTTTAACCATATAATCCACGTGTTATATCAATGAAGCATTATCATCCAATAACTGTAGAGTAAATAAGCAATGAACAAATGAACAATCATACACATACACAATACACCTGTGTTTTATGTGGAAACCCAAATCAGGAGAAAACCACATAATGCTTTTTCTTATATATCTTTAAGAATTACATTCATTGGAAGCACCAACTTCCTTTATTTTCCAACTGCAACTGGAAGGAGCTCCAAGCCCCTAGTTTCTCAAGCTACAACTTGAGGGAAGCTCCAACGCCCCAATTCTATGGGTACAACCAGAAGGAGGCTACAACCCCTTATGTTCTTCGGCTACAATGAGAAGGTGGCTACAACCACCTGTCCTTTCCCTGTCCTGCCACCCTGAAGTAGAAGTATAATGATGGAACCACTGTCACACTATCGCTGTGAGATATACCATTGTAAACCTGTACTAATAAATCTGAACTATGCATCAACATGTACCTCAACCTGTACCATAAACAAGTGCATCAACCATGCACCAACCTGTAATCAACATGTACCATAAAAAAGTGAATCCAACCATGTACCCAGTATGTTCCAATCATGTGTAAACTACTCATCAACTATGACTCATCAATATGTACCAACATCATCAACTATACACCTCATGTATGTGCGCCAACTCATCAACTACTTGTATCAACAATGTACTCAACATGTACCACAACTAAAAGCCCTCATCAATTTCATTATCCAAATATTATTTGTAGCTCTATAATAGACCTGGTGTATATGATCACATTCCTACAAACCTTCCTTAACATTAAAAACAAGAGACTAGCATTTTCATCAAACTTTTCTTAGTCTCACATGCCTAGTTTTGGAGTAGTTAACAACCCTAACTTGAAGTAATCATAACTTTGAAATTGTAATGCATAAATATCTGAAACTGATATACAATGTTCTTCAGTTTGTTTTATGCAATTCCTCCAAGTTTCACTACTTGGAACCTCTCATAAAATGATTTATAGCAAAAACGACATACCTTGCCGAATTCTGGTGTATTCTAGAGAGCGAACTTGTAGAGCGTGCCCCACAAAAAATATTTTATGAAATTATCTGAAACTATTACACAACATACTAAAGACTGTACCCTAACCAAATTTTTTTTTCTCATGGAATTGTGATCTGTTATGAAGAAGTTATGACGTTTTTACTCGAATCACCTGATTTTGACTAGTTTCAGGACTAGCCACAAACCCTATTTTCCACGGAGTGTAACTCCCAAACTACAAAGACCCACAAGATGAATTTTTTACCAAAGATACTTGGATATGTTTTCTAACTTTCATATCAATTTCATGGTCTTAATCATTACAGAAAAAAATTTATAGCGAAAATGGTGAGATGACCTGTAAATAACATACCTTAGAAAGCACCATCAAAAGAATTTATCCTTCCTTGCATTTCGGCCTTCTTTTCTTCACCTTCACTCATAATTATGGTTTAGATATCCTTGTTTACCTCATAAAAATATATATATTCAATATTCTCAAGTGTGATTCAAATGAGAGAGCCTTGCCTCTTATTTATACTCTCCAAGTAGCTTCCTTGAAAACATCTTCTAGTTCACTTGGCCCACTTTCCTTATTTTAGGGTTGGGTCCACTTCTAATTTCTCCACTAAATTTATTATTGAAATAATTTATTTTGTATTCACTTTGAATTATAATACACTCATCACTTCACTTTATTATTTACCTTTTAAAATCTCTTAAACCACTTTGACTACTTTGACCTCTTGGGGCTTCTAGATGACATATGAGGGTCCTCCAATTTCGTAAGGCCATAACTCTCAAACCGTGAGGAGTTATGTGACATTCTACATACCACCAGAAATGGAATGACATGTAATATCCATATATAATATTATTATCTGAAAATATATCATAAATCATATTGTTACCCATCAAACAAACTTGGGTCCATTACCCAAACCTAGGGTCTCCAACTTCTCATGGCCATAACTCTCTAACCATGAGGAATTATGTGACGTTCCACATACCACCGGAAATGACATGACAAGAACTAGCCATATAGGATATTTTCCCTGACAAATTCACTTTCATTCATCTCATTATTCCACAATTAAGCATGGGTTCTCTTACTTCACAAAGCGTTTTCCCGTGAGGGCTTTCACCATAAGAGGACCACTTTGGAGTTCATCCATATTTACTTCTTATCAACCATTACAAAACAACAATGAGTCATATTTACATCAAACAATATTGGGTCCATAACCCAAACCTTTGTGCTACCGGTATTTCTTCAAGGGTTGACATCAATGACAACCAACCTTAATCAATAATCTCCCCCTTTGACATTGATGACAACACTCTGATGCAATACTGAAATCATATCACTCATGCTCCCCTTGGAACGATGCCTTTATCCTCTGCATCTGATAAATCTACTCCCCCTAGAACCATGCCTCTGTCCTCTGCATATGATAAATATTCTCCCCCTGGAACGATGCCTTTGTCCTCTGCATTTGATAAATCTCTCCCTCTTTGTCATCAATGGCAAAGGTATCTTTCCATCCAGGGCTGCTCCCCTGACAGACTTTCCTCTTATGGTGCTTCCTCGTGTACATATAAGACATATAAGATAAGCATTCAAAAAACATTCATTTTTGGATTAGAAATAACTCCAAGTCTTTGGCGAAGATATTCAAAGGCTTCCCGTGGAAGTGGTTTTGTAAATATGTCTGCCACTTGTTCTTTTGTGCCCACATACTCAACTCCGATGTTCTTTTCTACAACCTGTTCTTGTAGAAAGTGATACTTGATTGGAATGTGCTTCATCTTGGAGTGCATCATTGGGTTTTTTGAGATATTTATGGCACTTGTATTATCACAATATATTGGAATGGGCTCATCATACTCCACCTGTATATCTGTCAAAGTTTGTTTCACCCAAAGAACCTGTGTACAACATGTTGTTACTGCAATATACTCTGCCTCGGCTATAGATAGAGATACCTATGATTGTTTCTTGCTTAGCCATGATACCAAACACTCACATAAGTAGAACACTGCTCCACTGGTGCTTCGTCAATCATCAGTACAACCTACCCAATCTGCATCTTTGTAGGAAATAAGTGATAGATATTTTCCTTTTGGATACCATAATCCAAACTCTTATGTTCCTTTGAGATATCTGAAGATCCTCTTTACTGCTAATACATGTGATTCCTTTGGTTCTTCTTGAAATCGTGCCACCTGTCCAACTGCCTGCATTACATCTGGTATGGATCCTGTCACATATAGTAGGTTGCCAATCATTGACCTATATTGCCTCTGATCTGTAGATTTCGAATCATCATCTTTACTCAACTTACAACTGGTTTTCATGGGAGTGATAACTGGTTTGCAATCTTCCATTCAGAACCTCTTTATCATTTCTCTGATATACTTAGTTTGAGAAATAAATTTTTTTTGGATGTATTTGAAGTCCCATAAATAAGGATAGTTCTCCAAGTAACAACATTTCAAATTCATTCTGCATGTATTTTGCAAATTTCTGGCTTAACTTGTCATCATCACTACCAAAATAATACCATCAACATAAACTTCAATTAATAAAATATTACCTTGACTTACCTGGATGTAGAAGTTGTTGTATGCACTTCCTTTTCTGAACCCTGCCTACTGTAGATACTTATCCAGTCTGGAGTACCATGCTCTAGGAGGTTGTTTTAGACCATAAAGGCCTTCTTTAATTTACACACATAATTTGTGTTCTCTGACAACTGAAATCCTTATGGTTGTTCAATGTAGATTTCTTCTTCAAGTTCCCCATTCAGAAAATATGATTTTACGTCCATATGATATACTTTAACATTTTTGGAGCATGCATAGGCTAAAAGAAAACAGATTGCTTCCATTCTGGCAACTGGGTAAAATGTCTCTTCAAAGTCAATTCCTTCAATCTGTGCATATCCTTTACATACCAATCTAGCTTTGTTCCTTGTAACCTGTCCATCTTCATTCAATTTATTTCCTGAAAACTCATTTTGTGTCGATCACATTCTTATTCTTTGGTCTTGGAACCAATTCCCAAGTGTCATTTTTCTCTATTTGATCCAATTCTTCATCCATGGCCTTATTCCAAAATTCATCCTTCCTGGCTTCTTCAAAACTGTTTGGTTCAATTGTAGATAAGAGTACTAGGTGTATTTGTTCTGGTGAACAGATTCTTCTTCTAGTCTCAACTCCTGCATCTTTGTTTCTGATAATTTGATCTAAAGGATGATTCTTCTGTACTCATTTACTGGGTGTCTTTGGAGATACTTGTTGGACTTGCTCTTATGCTTCTGTCAGATTCTCTTCATCTTCCTCTTCCTCTTCTACTTCTTTTTCATCTTCTTCTTCGAAAAGATGTTCCATTGATTTGTTTTCTTCGTCCTTTGATTCTGGTCTACCTATTTCATAAATTGTTACGTTGATGCTTTCTACAACTTTGTTTAATATTAGATTGTAACACTTGTATGTTTTCCTTGTACTTGAGTAACCAACATGTATTCCTTTGTTCGCACGAGAGTCAAACTTTCCCATTCTGCCATCTTCTCTTTTGATGTAGCATTTGCTTCCAAAAAAATCTGAAGTGCTTCACATTTGTTGGTCTTCATTTCCATAGCTCATAGGGAGTTTTATCAGTGTTGTTTTTGAGCATTACTCTGTTTTGAATATGGATTGATGTATGCATTACTTGTGTCCAAAAAATATTTGTCAATTTGTAATCCATTAGTATTGTTTAAGCCATTTCCTATGTAATTATCATCCATTATGATAATGTTCCTTTGTCTTTGATCCACTCTCTGAACCAATCTATGAATCCATGCTCTTGTCCACTATCATATATCTATTAAAACCTGCTAAGTCTTCTTACAAATCCATCTTTGTCCATACTGTCCAAGACTCTACTTGCACAACTTCCAATAATGCTAACCCATTTATCATTATACAATCAAACTGTACTTTTGCTAATTGATTGCTTTGAATATGTCTTCTCAAACTCTGCAAGCTGCTCAAAGGATGGTTCTTTGGTCTGTCATAGCTATCACATAGACCCCCCCTGTCAAATATTCATATTACTTGGGAGTCTCTAAGCCGGATGGCTCAGAAAAATTCCTGCTCTGATGTGTATTCATCATCATATTCATTGGTAGATTCATCATCATCTTCATTGGTAGATTCATTATCTCTCTGAGCTCTGACTTATTTCTTTCTATCTGTGGGTTCATCTTTCACTATAGTGTCTGAAAGTACAATCTCTTGAACCTGTTCCTTATTTACTTGTCCTTCCTTTCTTTCAGTTATTTTCCAAACCTTTCTGTATCTAACATCTTTCCTTTTCTCTGTAGAATTTTTTTCATCTCGTTTTATTGTCAATCTTGCGATCTCTGGTACCTTGTTTTTTTTCACCGGTTATTCCTGTTTTCTTATCCATACTTTCTTATATCTGATATCAATATTCTCTTTCATGGAAGTATCGATCATGCTTCTACAATCACTGGCTATGTGTCCATAGTTATGACATTTGTAACACTCAATGTTACGCGCGACCACATAGGCACGGTCTGCTTGAACATTTCTTTTATAATCCCTGCAATATGCAACCTTATGTCCAAAGTTAGTATAATAAAAACAATGACCATAAAATAAATTTTCATACCTGGGAGTGAATGATCTTCTTTGTGGCATAGTCCTTCTAAATTTTTTCTTTGAATGATCATGATCATGATTGAATCTTTTTTGTGGATTGAACATGGATGGTATTCTTGAAGATGTATCTTCAATATTTTTCTTAGATTCTGGTTGACCATGATTCCTTCCTTTGAGTACTTTTGCATAACTCTTTCTATTTTATTCATTCTTCTTTTCTAGCAACGTAGAGTGCTTCTCTTCATTCTCTACAATTGATGTGGATGTTCTGTCTCTTCAACTTTCTTGTTGAGCTTGTCGATTTTGACTCTTAGTGTGACAACTTATTCTTCAAGATTCTCAACCTCTTCTTCTTTCTTCATTATCTGAGGCTTCATGACCTCTTCTTTTCTCTTTGCTTCTTCAATTTGGATTTTCAATGTAATTATTTCTTCTTCCATTCTTCTCTCTTCTTGACCAAACTCTTCCTCAAGTTGGTTTAAATCATTGGTTCTTTCCTTGAGATGATCCATCAATATATTTTCTCTCTTTTCTGCATCTTCCTTTTGTGTTGCTATGTTGGCTTCTAAACATTTCTTTTGATATTCTAGAGTTTCTTCAATTCTTCTGGCCTCTTCTAGTTGAGCTCTTAAATTCTTGATGACCTACTGATCCTTTTCAGAACCTTGAACACTTTGCTTTTGGTTCATCAATTCTTTCTTGGATGACTGGTTTTATTCTCTTTCTTTCCTTAGATATTTAATTGCACTGTCAATTTTTCTTTGTAATCAACTTCTCCTTCATCATACTCTTCCTCTTTTGAATCTATCTGACATGATGAACATCTTTCTTCTTGTTTTGTATCTGCATCTTCTTTGCCATTTTCTGAATCTTCGATGGGTGAAGAATATATGTCATGTAAATTATCCCAAAGTTCTTTGGCTGATGAACATTTACCAACCTTTTCTCTTACCAGTTCAGGTAATCCTTGCCAGATGAAATCCATTGCTATTTTGTTATTCTTCTTCAATTCCTTATTGGTTGCAGTATTTTCCCTTTTTGAACTATCATATCCTGTAACAACTGATAGCCAAATATAACGTCCCTGTGCCTGTAAAAATACTTCCGTCCTTCTGATCCACATCTCATACTTAAAACCATTATGGCCATTAAACATTGGTACTCCATTCTCAGAATAATCCATGATTTCCTTCCAGTGGTTAAACTGTTTCCTAAAGGAACCTTTCTATGATACCAATTGTTGGATTACTGAGAGGGGGGCTGAATCAGTAATAGAGAAATTTAATCCCTTTTTAACCATATAATCCACGTGTTATATCAAAGAATCATTATCATCCAATAACTATAGAGTAAATAAGAAATGAACAAATGAACAATCATATACATACATAGTACACCACTGTTTTACGTGGAAACCCAAATCGGGAGAAAACCATGGAATGATTTTTCTTATATGTCTTGAAGAATTACATTCATTGGAAGCACCAACTTCCTTTGTTTTCCAGTTGCAACTGGAAGGAGGCTCCAACCCCCTAGTTTCTCAGGCTACAACCTGAGGGAAGCTCCAACTCCCCAATTCTCTGGCTACAACCAGAAGGAGGCTACAACCCCCTATGTTCTTCGGCTACAACCGGAAGGTGGCTACAACCACCTGTCCTTGCCCCATCTTACCACCCTAAAGTAGAAGTAGAATGATGGAACCAATGTCACACTATCACTGTGAGATATACCATTGTAAACCTATACTAATCAATCTGAACCATGCATCAACCATGCATCAACCTGTACCTCAACCTATACCATAAACAAGTGCATCAACCATGCACCAACCTATAATCATCCTGTACCATAAACAAGTGCATCCAACCATGTACCGAGTATGTTCCAATAATGTGTCAACTACTCATCAACTATGACTCATCAATATGTACCAACATCATCAACTATACACCTCATGTATGTGCACCAACTCATCAACTACTCGTGTCAACCATGTACTCAACATGTACCACAACCAAAAGCCCTCATCAATTTCATCATTCAAATCTTATTTGTAGCTCTGTAATAGACCTGGTGTATATGATCACATTCATGAAAACCTTCCTTAACTTTAAAAACAAGAGACTAGCATTTTCATCAAACTTTTCTTTAGTCTCATATGCCTAGTTTTGGATTAGTCAACAACCCTAACTTGAAGTAATCATAACTTTGAACCTGTAATGTATAAAGATCTGAAAC
>ML795868.1:946101-968705 GCA_009831015.1 Picea engelmannii
TGGGATCATTCCCTATCCAAGTAACTAATCAATCTTCTCCTATATATTGAGGAGATTACTTATGGAAAGGGTTAAGCATAAGAACAAGAAGAAGCAAGTTAGATAGAGATTGATTGGAGAACTTGTGCAAGACTGTATGGAGGGTTGAAGCTACAGCAGCAAGATACAACAAGTAATCATATGTGGTTGAACTTCTTCATGCATGAGCAAGTGTGTGTGTCAGAGCTAGGAGCCATCGAAAGGAGATCTACGACATCAAGGCTGAGGTTGTATATTTCTCTTTCAGATTAATATAATACATGAATATGTCCCTTTCCCATAATGATGATGTCATCTTATTACATGATTCCTTGATCACATGTATAGATTAGGTATTGAATATATTAATGCCTTTGCTGTGATTGGTTTGTGTTGTTGTGATTGGAATGACACAAGAGCATCGGAGCAGAGCAAGGAACAACAAAGATTAAAGGAGAGCGTTCATAAGGTATGTCCACCATCCATTTCTCTTAGTCCATTCAATATCTAGATCTAGGGAAAGAGTAGTATTCTTTCACGGTTTGTTCCAGATCCAGGTGGATCTGGGGAGATTGGTATGTGTCCGCACTCACGAATTTATCCTTAAACAGATATTATTCATTACAAGAAGATAAAGTGGATATGTGTGGAAATTTCAATGATTCATATACTTCATCAGATCTGTACAAACATCTACATCTTCAAATAAATCTTCAAAGAGCACAAACTTGCACAATTGCGAGGTCTTCTTGGAGTGAAGGACATGGTTGCTTAACAACTGCGTTTTGTTCATTCTCATTTTTTATTTTATGCATTGTAATTAGAGGGGGGGTTTTGTTCCCACGAGGTTTTCCTACTTTCCTCATTTAGTTCAATGTATCTTTTGTATTTGGGTACTTAACATGGCCTCGTAGCCGGGACCCATTCTTTATTTTCACGATAGTGATGTTCAGGGGGGGTGTTGAAGTTATTTCACACACACCTAGGATTTATTTTTCCTAAGGTTATTCCTTGTTTATTAGTCATAATTAGTCATTATCCAGTCTCCTATATTGTAGGGGAGAATATTCCACCTAGAGAATATTCTCTTTCAGTTGACACTTCAGTTTGACTAGTTGAGTTGAGTTTATATGTTGCATTGGTTTTGTCACCATGAAACATTGGGATCATCACCAACTCACTACTCTTTTTTCAGTCATTTAACTGAAGACTAGTTGACTAGTTAACTTAGCTAGGTGGCAATTCACTCCTGTAACTGCTTGAGAGACTAGACTAGGTGGCAGTTCATTCCCGTAACTGTCTGAGAGACTAGACTAGGTGGCATTTTATTCTTGTAACTGCTGGTGTGTGTCCAGATCAATCTAGACCACCACTATGGCTCATTAGTTACTCATGTATCCTATATCTATTGTAAATTATTCACTCTTTGAGTGTGGAATACGGTTAATGAGAATTCTTCCATTATTTCTATCTTGCTTCTTGTTTCTCAATTTCTCTTTGCAAATGTGTGTAGTATTTTCTAGCTAGATCTATTCTGTGTAGGTTCAACACATTTACACAAAGTAGGTTGGTGAACATCGATAGGTATCAATGTTAAAACCCACTTTAAAACCCCACTCCATAAAAAACCGAATGCCATTCACACTCCAAACGTGGAATGAGGATGTTCACATTCCAACACTTCAATCAATCTGTGGTTTAATCATATAAATTTGACAATAAAAACTTCCACATATATTAATTCTTGTTAATCATTTAAACGTGTTAATCATATTGTCTTACAGTAATTTCTTCATATTATTAGGTAAATGTGAAAAAGTAAACAAGTTAACTGATGCATTCATAAATGCAACGAAGTTATGAACAATGAATCCTATTCATTGATTTGAGAGGACCACTAAGAATATGCTAGCATCTTTTATTGCTAGCCATCAAATTAGGTTTTTAGATTAAAATATCATTAATTGTGCACATTATCAATAGGTGTAAGCCTATCAACGTAACCAGTTGATGGTGGAGCAAGAGTTCAAAGATGGTTCGCTGGATATTTATGGTCACCCAAATCGAAGATCCTCTAGATGAGCATCACATTATTGTTAATGGGTGTTGTCAAATGGTTAGTTGTCTGTGGATGAATACAAGAAAAATAAGTTATTCTAAACGCTTTGATCATTCCCAATTAGGTTAAAGTTGAATTATAAAAAAAGTAATATTGCACCAGAAATCCTGGTTGACTTGGGTTTCACGTGGATATGTTGAGTTGATTTCCAGCTAGGGTCTCATTTGTTTATTGACAAAACTTAATGCCATTTTCACGTGGAGGCCGACCAACACTAGTACCAACATTTACATTTGGAATCGATGAATCGATCATGTCTATTGAGTGTGCCCTTCAGACCCTAAGGAAGAATAATAATGCATATACCCAACCAGGGATGTTTGGATTTGGAAGTCAAAAAATGATGACTCCATTTTCCCTATGAATGCACTGGTCTAAGATCTCTCCCTTGAGTGTTTTGATCACAACCTTCAAACATCCAAATATTTGAACAAACTACTAACACCTTCTAACCCTAGATTAGATTGATCTACTAACCTTATTGTTGCTACTATTCAATGAATTTACAACCATACTTTGTAGCATTTAAAGCTTTTCTAAGCATTTGAAAAGATTGACTAATGCATAACCTTATTTTCTTCCAATGAATGTTGGTGTTATGATATTAATGATTAATCATTCTTGCTCATTTTGAAGTTTCTCTAAAGCATTCATTGTGAAGTATTGTCTTGTGATTATTGCTACTATACATATTTGTTTACTTCATCAGTATATTAGTCAATTTCTTTTATTGAGAAAGTCTCTGATTATATGAAGTATTAACCAACAAGTTCTCTTGCAAAATATAGTTTTATGTTTCTTTGTTCCGGGTAGGTACACTTCTAGTTTATTATTTCTTTATTGGTTGTTTAACAAGACTTTCTTATCGATGGTGACTTGTGAGAGGGAACCTTTTACTTGGCCTTTATCCTTTTCCTTCTAAAAACCCTAGGTCACCGGGGAAGTCCCCCTAGGCCTACCACCCTAAATAGAAAGAGACATCTCGTTGAGGTGACAATGATAGGATAGTCTCTCGTTACGCCAATTTGTCTTCATTTGCCTTTTCCCTTCTATCAAAGTACAAATTTCGCGATAACAGGCACATAGAGAAATTTCAACACAATGTACCACCCATGGTATGATGGGAAAAAAGAATGGGTAATTCATGTAATTGAAGAATGTTTTTGCATGTATATGATGGATAAACCATTCAAATGGGAATATTTCCTATCTTGGTGGAGTTTGTATACAATAATGGGCATCATGTATACTTAGGAATGAGGCTTTTCAAAGCCCCATATGTTATAATATGTAACACTCCAATAAGTTGGGATTATACAACATATAGAAATTTACTTGGGCTAGAATTACTCAAATAAATGGAAGAATAAGTTGCTAAAATTAAGAAAAATAGGAAGTATCTTAGAATCAAGAAAGGAAAATAATGATGATAAAAATAGAATGTACAAGGAATTTTTTTATTACGAATCATTTTTTCCTAAAAGTAAAATCAAGGAAGATATCTACATTAAAACTTGGAAGTTATGTTAAGTTAACACCAATATATTGTTTCACATTTAAAGTATTAGATACATGTTGACCCCTAAAAAACCCATGCCCTTGGGCATGGAGACCCCCATTTTTCTTTTATGATTCATTGATTTCATCGAGATACATTTCTTGTTTCATGACAATTATTTTTTCTTTGTTGGATGATTAATTTATGGTGGTTTATCATGTCCTTGATGTTTACTCTTAGATGACCTTAACTCACCCTTTTCTTGCATCACTTTGATGGAAACAAATGAATCTCTAGTTACATGTATCTTCTTAGATTGTTCTTTGAGTTTGAATATTAATCATCCTCTTTGCATTACATCAACATTAAATGCATTCTAAGGCAAGCAATTAATGCATATAGTATTTTTATCTCCCAGACACTTCCTAAAGGAAAATTCCAACCTTTGGTGTGAGGGAAAGCCTAAGAAAACTATCAAGTGGATCCCTATTTGCACCTATACAACTCACTCCACAATTTAGGCTAAGAAAGATCGAGAGAAGGGGGGATCCCATGTAATCAAATCAAGTCCTATCATTATAGTTTTCAGAGGTAAGTGAGGTCAAGGACCTGATACAATACCACATAGCACACTCCTATTAATCTAAGTAATCAATGAGAAAACTAGTGGATGAATAGGCCTTATGAAACATAAAACCTTGGGGGATGCCAAGTCCCCAAATCCTAACTAGCGAAGGTAGGAGAGACAATTACTATACCATTCTCTCAATGTTCACCTAGGGGTGCAAGTATCCCCATGCAGAAGAGCACCCTCCCTAGGAGTCGAAATGATGATTATGTTTCTGCCTCAAGTACCATAGGTATTCCCCCCCATACTGACCTCTCTAGGTATCCTAGGATAATCCACTAAGGTCACCACTTCACATTCAACAATTGGATAGAACAGTCATAGGTCAGGACCACACATATGGGCAGGGAAACAAAGCTCGAAATTCTCAAAGTGATTCAACCTAGCGGGCCTCCCACTTTTGAAATCCTCATTTGTCAATCTTTAATGACTTTTAGTTTGGATTCGTGGCCTTGGATACTTTACTCTCCATCCTACATCAAAGCCCTAGATCCTAATATAGTTGTTGTTTTTCTATAAAAATTTGTTAATTGCTTTTAGGATTAAGCTTATTTTAGGGTTGTTGATTACGCAAAGGGTTAATGTCTATTGTGTGCTTTGTGAAAAAAACAATGTTTCCTTGGTGTTTTTATTTTCAACCTTATCTTGCAATGTTTAATGAATAATGTACAATATAATCACTTGTTTTTCTCAATCCTTTTAAATGTCCCGATAAACTACTTGCAAAAAATAAATGATATCAAATGACCCACAACATATATTGCAAAGTGCTTACAACAAAGTCTACACGGTACTTGTGTGACTATGCCTAGTACATAAGTTATCCATAATAATTTACAAACAATAACCATGCATTGTTGTTAAATGAAATTTTTCAAAGGAATGCTCAAATGTACAACAATTATGAGACCATGTTTAAGCTCATATTATACGCAAATCATATTGTATACAAAATAACTCAGTAATGAACTTAAGGTTCAGATGGTGTATGTATTAGTCCACAATTTAAATGTGGCAAAGACACTTCATTCCATAGATTGTATAATGTATTTTCCAACACTAAGTAGAAAGTAATGTATCTTTTCCAATGGGTTAGATGATAAGGTATACGCCATTTCTTTACTATAAGTGTAAGTAAGAACAACTCTGTCCACTTTTCTAAGATTATATATAGCAAGAAAATGAGTGATGGAACCCTTCTTCAATATCATGTTCAACCAAATTCTGAGATTGTAATAATAGACAATGATTAAGCCAAGAAAATAAGTTTAAATGGACATGTCCATAATGAAGTAATCCAACCATATTAGGAGATCAAATAATATCCTCAATGAATAGACACACATCAAAACCATATGCTCCAAAAAATGTGAGGTGTTCAAAGATGAGTCCTCATGATGAATGAAGTTGTGTAACAAAGTGCATGTTTTAAGGAAAAACACTTAATGAAGTCCTTTTAGATGGAACAATACATAATGGATAATACTGATCCAAACAAAAAAAATATTCTCTGCAACAATCTGAAAATTTATGACAATGCTGAACAATGGAGAATTTATGGAAAATATTCTAACGCCTTGAGAGAGTTTGGTATTATTTTAGGTTTGAAAAGGTAGACAATGTGTCCAAATAAACCAGAAAAAAAAACAATTGAAGAATGATATCCACAAACAACCTCCTTTAACAAGTAATTTAACTCTGAAATTTTGCAAATTCAGAAAGTTTTGAGCAGAGGTAAACTTGAGACTATTTTTTTAATTCCTTGAGAGAGTCTGAGGTCAACTGAATGGATTTGAAAATATGAGTAGTGTATATTGATAACCCAGAAACACATATTGAAGAATGATGCCAAGAGACAAACCTCAAACAACCATTAAATTATGTAATGTTTACCACATGTATTTAGTGTTTTGGGTAGTGAAATGTATGAGGGGAATGTAATAACTCCCTAGGTGGGGATTTGATCATTGGGGAGATTTGAAATGGGTTTTGTGGTGGTTAAATAACCCATAAGACATATTTGGGAGTCCCTCCTAAAATAGTAATATAAGTCTATTTTAATATTTGAAGAAGGTTGATTTCACATAGTGAACAAATCACTCTAGATCTGAAGAGTATGGTATCAAATGAATTGATTCTGACCTGCAAAACAAGTGAAATTGGTGCTAGGGTTTGATAGGGTATGATAGGTGGCTTAATTGTTTTTTACAAACCCTTGTTCTTTCAAACTTAGGTCACTAAGTAAAATCGCCCAACAAGGGTTTTAGTGAATAATCTTCAATTAAGCTAAAAAAACTTAAACATTGTGATGGGTAAAATTTATTTATTGACTGAAGAAACAAGTGAGGAAGTATTATCTACATTGGATGATGGGGTCGATATTGGTTTTGGTGAAGATACCTCCCTTTCCTAAGATTGTTGAAGTTCTCCACACCAACAAGTGAGCATGAGAAAGGTTCAATCTAGGGCAATGGTTTTGAGAGTTTTTCAAAGAGGGTATGCTCATAAAGTGAATAAAACCTCAAGAAGGGTTATTAAAGGGTTTAATTAAATATTATGTGAGAAAACTAATCCATAGTCATTACCTTTCTAGAGAATTTAATTTAAATCAACTATTCAAGGAACAAGATAGGACAAGAAACATACCTTATTCGATTGATCCTCAAGCAAACCCCTAGATTCATAAAAATTCCATCATACCATTGCCATCGATTTAACCGTGGAAGAAAAATTCACTAACAATCAAAATATCTCACACAAACGTTTTGTCAAGAAATCTTTCCTTTATTCTCCAATGAGTGAAAATGGAAGAGGACTTCATTTTTTATAGGTGAGAAGTCTCCTCAATTACATTACAAAACCAAGTGCTATCTCAAAACCATTTTCTTTAATTAAACCCTAAGAAAAATAAAATACATGGACAATTTGCTCATGAAATACAATATACCTTTAGAAAGGGTCAAAATATAATAAAATATAGCTCCAAAGAGATGTGTCCTTTCTAGAAGCTTCAGACGTATGGTTCCAAAACAAAATGATAATTTTTGTGCAACAAATTACAACAACAATGTAACTTTGTCAATTTTTTCCCAATTTTCTATTATGACTCCATTTTGGAAATCCCATGGCAATTTTTCATGAAATGGAGTTGCGTTGGTGGAATTTTTGGCACTCTATCTAAAGATAATTTCCCCTAAAGTTGGCCATCATGAGAAATTTTCTAAAATCATCTCATAACCACCTCTAACCACACACATGTGTGAGAATATTCCTCCAAGTGGCTCATGCATGCTCTTTATGCTGACAAGTGTACAAAGCAATGATGTCGTATCCTAGTCATAGTCTAATGCACTGTCACAAATCCCAATGCAATGACACGCATATTGATGTGGTACATCGATCCCAAGGAAAATGTCAAGGATCCCAATGTCTAAAGATATGGCCATAGAAGAGTAAATGGATCTCCATGCATCATCATGGATCTCGAGACATGGTACATGTATCCCAATGCACAATACCCATTTGAAATGGTGGGTCTAACACCTTAGCTAGTCATTAATTGGTGGCGCATGGTGACAATTTCTTAGAAAAACATAACAAAACGGGTTAATTTTAATACTTGTCTAAGTCTTACCCGGGGAACATTGTTAACCATTATACATTAATCAAATCCTAATAAAAACCTATATTTCCTAAGTTTTTAGGTGAAATATAGGCAATTAATGTGCAATAGTGATGAAAGGGAAGGGGAATGATTCCATGTGATAAGTCTTGGACATGCATAGGTTATGTTTTTTTTTGTTTTTTTCATTCATCCAACTTCATTTTGGCTAGGAATTTTTTGTAATATCCTTCTAAAGGGAGATTATCATTAAGTTACCATCATCAACCTATTTTTTACCACCCCTTTCAGACTTTTTCTTTTGATGTTCACTTTATTGAACAAGTCCCTATTCTTTAGACATTCTTTAGAAAATGAGGGACTAGGGGAAACGACCTTATAGTTAGGGGCATTGCTCAAGTTTTATTTTTTTGGATTTTTTCTTTTCAAATATTTCTCTTCACCTCTTAGCCATGGTGGCTTTATTTGATTTTGGATTTGACATTGACCTTTCATTTTGACCTTTGACAACTCATACATGACATGATACAATTATTTTTTAATTGGATGGAATGAATGATACTAGGGGGGTGGAATGTGGTTAGGATATGGGCATCTCTATACAGTCTAAACACCTAGTTGTACAAGTTAACCAAGGAAAAGACACACTTATAAAATAAAACATGTTTCTGAAAGTACTATGAGGCAATCAATAAAATTATGTACGTTATGAAATGCTAATTGATAATCCTTAGGTGTTTACCACTTCACGAGACACAAAAATGTTATATCATCATGTCAAAATAAATATTAATACATGGAATGTTAATGGAGTAAACTGGACCATACCATAGCACATCAAAGTGCATTTGTCATATGAGGAGAGAGATTGAATTGAGCTACATCATAGCTAAGATAGCATGATCATGTATCAATGGAGAAAGAGGAATGAATCTATCTTGATCTAACAAAGGGGTGCATGTTATCTCATGTAAGAAAAAACATGACACCCTTGTGAGGGTATCCAAAGGTCGTTAGCCCTAAGAGGGTAACATCTAGATCCTACTTGGGGACATGCACTATATGCAAGAGTGTATGAGAACTCCAGAATATACACATACATACGTTCTTAACACTATGTAATCTAGAAAATGATGTAAAATTATGGGGCAAATATACCACTCCAATTAAAAAAATGAAAGGAAACTATTGTGTTGAATCAAAATATTTTCACTAAGTATAGACATGAAGTGAAAACATATGTAAAAAATTATTTAAGTAAATCAATATACATCAAGCAAAGAAACAAGGAATAAAAGTGAACACTCAAACGGCAAGAAATCGTGCATGGAAAGAAAATCCATTCTAACTAATACTTAGGGAGCTTATTCATGCCTACCCTATTGACTAACTAAAGGATGTGGTTGCTAGGTGAAATGAAAAATACCATGCAACCACTCAAGGATCTTGTCAATAGTTTTAATCTGTTGAGGGGGATTCTTAGGTCTCATAAATTTCATCATACCTATGAATGTAATATAATATAAACTTGATATATATATGTGTATAATGGATAAATGATCCTAAATGGGTGATTATTTGGAGTGGGTGCATCCACTCCAATCATCCATTTCATTGTATAAACACCTATCAAAGCATGAATAAAGAGGGTAGAATGTTCTCCCCAATATATCTGCCTTGATGGTCTCTTGTGTGCATGTCACAACGTAGTCTCTTTCATGAATGATGGTTGGAATTTAGCCTTCCAACATATGGTGTCATTGCCTTCTTCATTTGATATATTGAAGATGTTTTTAGAATGTTGGTGTTGGATGAAATATTTTTTTTGGCTTCTTGATGTTGAAGACAATCCCGCACAAAATTTTAAAGAGATGTTGAGATTAAAAAGAAGTAACGAAGATGAAATGTAATTAAGACCGACTATACAATCAATATCCAATCGTGCTTGAAGAATTGACAAAATCATTTCTCATGGGTGTTCGTGGAGGCTGCTTGGCTCAAGAAATTATGAAGAAAATTGTTTGTTGATTTGCATTGAACATTTTTGTTGACAGGTGCTTGTGGATGTTGTTCATGGTTGCTTGAAAGATGAACTGCAATACCAATGATACACACTCTTTTTAATCAATACTTGTTGAGAATGAAAGAAATAAAATTACCGGTGGGTATATGCTAGTTGATTGAACTATAATTTAAAATATTACCGGTGATGTCGAAAAGGAAAGAACAAAATGTTGATCATGGAGATAGTCTTCTAATTAAAGTACTCGTGATGTTACTTCCTAGGCGAAATGATGAACAATGATGGAAGAGAGACAATTCCAAAATACAATAAGAAATGTTCATTGAATTTATGGATTAACACAACCGCAAACTAGGCTGGGGAACGTCGATAGGTATCGACGTTAAAACCCACTTTAAAACCCCACTCGATAAAAAAATTGAATGTCATTCACACTCCAGACATGGAATGAGTTTGTTCACATTCCAACACTTCAATCAATATGTGGTTTAATCATATAAACTTGACAATAATAACTTCCACATATATTAATTCTTGTTAATCATTTAAACGTGGTAATCATATTGTCTTACAACAATTTCTTAATATGATTAGGTAAATGTGAAAAAGTAAACAAGTTAACTGATGCATTCATAAATGCAAGGAAGTTATGAACAATGAATCATATTCATTGATTTGAGAGGACCACTAAGAATATGCTAGTATTTTTTATTGCTAGCCATCAAATTAGGATTTTAGATTAAAAGATCATTAATTGTGCACATTATCAATAGGTGTAAGCCTATCAATGTAACCAGTTGATGGAGGAGTAGGAGTTCAAATATGGTTCGCTGCATAGTTATGGTTATTGTCGGCACAGGGGAAGACCTAGGGTTCAGCTCTAAGAGTGCACTAACAACCCCTAACTACTATCCCTTTCGGCTACACCTGCGAAGCAAATGCAGTCTCACCCAAAGCATCTATGGTGGGGTTGCAGGACAGAGATGTCTACAACCAAGGGAACTATCAAGTGGATCCAACACTAGAACAATACATCATGCATATATCACTTATCATATTATATCTATTCCACACATCTATCAGATCTACCACAGTAATGCAATAACAATATAACAAGGCAAAAGAACATAGCATCAATCACACACATAAGACAATATATATGTGGTTCACCCTATATCTAGGGCTACGTCCACAGAAATGTGCTTTATAATGTATTAAGATGAAGCATACAGTTCTTGTCTGCGCTCTTAGCTAGCAGATCTTCTTTCTTCTCCTCTCTATCTCTCCCCTCCCTACACACCTAGCTGCAGGGTTAATATTCGCACCCAACTGAAGATCTTACAATACAGAAGGCTCTCGTACTCATCACTTCTCTCTCTCACACAATAGACCTTACTCGATCACACAACAATAATCACAACACCAACGATAGTAACAACAATGACAACAACCCATCCCAAGTCCTCTTGACCTCTATTTATACATTACAATCACTCACTGACATCCTTAGGCTGAAACCTAGGTGTCAAAACCCTAGATACCAAAACCCTAGGTGTCTAAAACCCCAGGTCAACTTGACCTTTGTTGCCAGGGCTTCGACAACCTTTCTTTTCTTCCTTCTCACGCGGTTCTCCAAAGTATCCAATGATGGATTTTTCTGCTTGCTGAGTTGTCCACAATCCTTCTTTATTGTTGATCCGTTGTCCTCGATCTCCTCGTTCAATGAATTGATTCCTTTTACTTCGCTCCATCTTTTCTTCCCTTTTTCTCACTTTGACCCAGTAACAGTCACTGTGTCTTCTATGCAGTTCACATTTTTCCTTTTCTTCCTTGAGCTTCGCTTATTTCCATAACCAAGGGCCAACAGGCCCCCAACACTCACCTATGAATAGTCCCAAGGCACTTCAGATCTGACCTTTCTGTTTTACTTTGACTTCAGACAACATAATGAAGCCTTTGATTTCTGCTCTATGCCTCCTCTCCTTCCTTGTGAAGACTATATTTTCTGTGTTTGGTACCCAGTTTCAACTGCACCTGGTACCTAGACCCTTTTCCTTATGATTTTACTTAGAGCTGCAAGGCAACTGGTTGTCATAGTACAATTTCAACCGGCTCCCATTCACTAATCCTTCCTTCCATTCTCTCTTCAAAGTCTTCAACTACACAACTCCTCCTTCTGTAACATAGGCGATCTCATATGGCCCAAGCCAATGCATTCTGAACTTCCCATGATGTTTTATGAACTTACTTTCATATACCATTACTAGATCACCATGCTTGAATGCCTTCTTCTTGATGTGCATGTCATGATAGGCCTTTTCTCTTTCCTTTTTCTCCTGCTGATGGAATCCTACAATAAACATGTCTTCTTTGAGTTTAAGCAACTGTGCAAGCCTCTCTTGAACAACGCCAATGTCATCCATATTTATAAAGGCAACAATTATTAAGCTTGGTACCAGGTATTCCATTGGGACAACGGCTTTGAGACCATATACCAACTTAAAAGGGGTCTGCATTGTTAGCTTCTTGCAAGTGGTTCTATAGGCCCATAGTACTGTTGGTACTCTTAAATCCCAATCATCCTTATTCACACTGCAAATCTTCGTCAGCGTTGTTTCCAAGATTTTGTTAAATTCTTCAACGGTCCCATTTGCTTGTGGATGGTAAGGTGTTCTCTTCTGATGGTGGAATGCAAATTCCTCAGTCAGGGATTCAATTCTTTTATTTATGAAATGTGTGCCTTGATCACTCATAAGGATCTTTGGGCATCCAAACCTAGTTATGATGTCATCAAATATGAAGCGTGCAAATGTAGTTGCACTACAGTCCTTAACTACTCTTTCTTCAACCCATATGGTCAAGTACTATGTTGATTTAATTATGTACCTTACTCATGTGAGCTTTCCTGGTGGGTTTATAGGTCCCACGAAGTCAATGGCCCATTTCTCAAATTCTTGTAGGGTCAGTTGTGGTGCTAGTGGCATTTCATCTCTTCTGGATGGTTTCCAAACTCTTTGGCATACATTGCAGGCTCTGTAATAGTCTTTAGCATATCAATGTAAGGTAGGCCACCAAAGGCCAGCTCTAAGAACCTTCTGCGCATTTGATTTCCCTATGTAATTTCCTCCTGCGATGCCTTTGTGAGCTTCCACGAGGATCAATGGTCGCTCTGCCTCCATAACACACCTTCTCAATATCTCATTAAGTCCCATCTTGTATATTTGTCCAGCTATAAGTGAAAAGTCTGCAACGCGCACTACTATTTGTTTCCTCTATGGAATTGTATATTCACTAGGTGCCATTCCTGTTGACAGGAACTAGACTATTTCTATGAAGTGGTCATCAATATTTCTAACGGACAACAACTGTGTTTCTGAAAGTGTATCCTCCAAACTAGTGGGCTCTTCTCCATGTTCCAACCTCGACAAGTGGTCAGGACCTTTGTTCATTCTTCCTGGATTTACTATGATCTCAAAGTCATATTCCTGAAATAGAAGAAGCCATCTACATATTATCCCCCCCAACACTGGCTTTTTGACTAGGTATTTCAGTGTGGAGTGATCAATAAACACTTAAAGTGTCCTCCCAACAAGTAGTGTTGAAATTTCTGCAATGTATACACCATGGCTAACCCCTCTCACTCGATAGTGGTGTAATTGATCTTAGCAGTTGATATCTTCCTGCTGGAAAAGGATAAAGGATGGTCAATATATCCTTCCCCAGGTTGTTCTAACACTACTCCTAAAGCAATATAAGACACATAGACATGCACATGAAACTCCTTGCTCCAATATGGAAAATCTAGAATAGGCGCAGTAACCATTTTCTGTTTCAGTGTGTCGAAGCTCTGTTGGCACTCTTCTGTCCAACTAAAATGACAATATTTATTCAAAATATTTTCCATGGGTGTTGTAATATGGGAATATCCTTTAATGAACTTCATGTAATATCCAGTATGTCCCAGCGTAGTGCGTAGTTGTTTGACTGAAGTAGGAGGGGGTAGATCAATTATAATGACAATTTTAGATGGATCGACCAACAATCCCTGGTTGCATACAATATGACCTAACAACACTCCAAATGGTTAGAAGAAGATGCATTTCTTCATATTCAAGGCAATTTGACACTGCCTGCATTTTTCCAACATTAGACTTAGACACTTAGTATGATTTTTCAATAAACTAAAAATAGTCCAATCATCAAAATATGCTTCTAGAAATTTATGCAGAAACTCCTTGAATGCTTCGATCACCACCCTGGAAAAGATGGATAGGTCATTTTGCAATCCAAATGGAATCATTGTATATTGATAGCACCCCCATTCTATATCAAATGTGGTCTTATGACGATCTTCCTTGGTGATCTGGATTTGATGGTATCCTGAAAATCCATTTGTAAAAGAATATACTTCTTGGCCTCCCACATTATCTAAAACTTTGTCAGTGAATGGTGTAGGGAAGGGGTCATGCAAGAAAACATCATTTATCTTCTTGAGATGTACATAGATTATGATCTCTACCATCTTCTTGTCTTTCACCACCATAGGGCTAATCCACTCTGACTCTTCCACAGGTTCTATAATCCCAGCTTCCAGCATTCTGCCGAGATCAATCTTCACTTTCTCCTTATATTTAGGGTTCAATCTGTAGGGTCTCTATTTGAATGGTATTGAATATGATTTCAAAGGGATCCTCATCTCTCCCATAGGCCCTTTAATTCCCTTCATATCAGTGAACTTGGTTGGAAACAAGTCATGATATTCATGCAGTAATTCTGTGATCTTGTCAATAGTAGCAGAATCCCAATAATCTCCAACATTTGCAAGCTCTGGTGTCTGTTCTGTTCCAATATTGACCTTCTTAATCTTGACTGGATGTCCAATGAATGGTAACTTAACTCCTGGTCCTTCCACTTCTCTTTGGCCTTATGTTTCTACGATTTCAACCTTTATTGGATCATCGTCTTCATCAACATTGATGTTGTAACAACCTTGCAGTTTCTGGAGAGGCACAATCCATTCATCCTCTTCTTGCTCCAAAGGGAGGTTAGATGCCTCCTTGAATACTTTTTGTCTCACAATTTGAAATTCTTGATCTACTAAAGGATATTGACTTTCAAATAAGAAGGTGGTTACAAAATTTTGAGTCATACCTTCCCAGTCTATAGTGATGAGGCACGACTCTGCTTGAAGGTACTAGTTGATAGCTGTCATGTCCAATGTGTTAATGGATTTGTGCACCCATTGCTCTTACAGAATGTTGCTCCAGGTTGCTTCACAACTTCACACATGGTCCTTTGGGCAACTTTGACCTGTGTATCAAACTTCGCAGCCTTCTACTTGTGCTGAGAACAACACTGTCATCAAGGTACGACATTGTACCCATTCTGTAATGTTGTTTTTGTGTGTCCCCCACCATATTTCCGGTGTGGCCTTCAGGGCCTCATCCATTGCCAACAATCTTTGTTTCATTGGTACACTTTCTTCAAAGTCTGACAAGAAGGTTTCTAAAGGATTTACACCATCAAAGGTGGGTAAGATACTTACTATTGTGCCGATCCAACGAACTTCTCTGGTTAATCTAGCACATCTTCTTGTAGATATTGTTAGCACTCTATAAATTTTGTTCGGATGAATAGACAAACGACATAGGTAATTGTTTCAACCAGCTTTAGAGTTGAGGCACTAGCCTACTCAACTCAGAGAGGGATCTCTCATGTCACTTGATATATCTATGGAAATAAATGGCTAGATTTGGTTTGTGTTGAAGGTTTTTAATAAAATAACTGGAGAAATGAAGATGACATTTAGGCTATGGGGTCTGGAATAAATAGAATACATCATCAAACCTAAGACTATTCAGAGGAAAAGGCTAAATTAGGCAGTAAGTCTGAGTTTATATATAAAAAATTTGCATGACATCAGAGGAAAAAGAAACACATAACTACATCAGAGCATTACAGAGATGAATTTTGAATAAGTTAAGAAGAAAGAAAACACAGTCTAAGTTGCTAAGCCAAGAGCATCAAATAATGAATTTTGGGCCTCTAAATCTCCAATTTAGACAGAAATAAGTGTAAATGAAATGTATGCTTACAGGGAATACATACTATGATAGGAAAACAAGAATCATATCACTATCAGTTAAAATCTTTTCATAAACAATCCAAAATCTTCCTCTGCATTTATATCTTCATTCTAGCCCCAAAATTTACAAAAGTTTTTCCTGCACAGAGGGCAGGCTCCTCTTTTATCCATGCTTTCTATATCCTAGAGATAATATATATATATATAAGGTTTCTTCATGGAATTCAAAACGTTCAGACTTCTCATTATTCTAAGATTAGAGATAAGTTACAAGGAGGAATGATTTATAATAACCATTACCCTATTTTAGAGGGACCGTTACGAACATGTTCATCATATCTAGGCGCCATCTGTCCAAAAATTGTTGGGATGTACTTATATCCACCTGAGAGTTCATTTTAGCTTAGCAATCTCCTCCTTTAGAGTATCCAACCAGGTCAGTTGATTCTCTCCAACACTTTCAGTCGTTTCAACTATGGTTTCTTTCTTTTGTCGTTTGCTCTATTTCTTTTTTATAGCTTGCCTGTTGATGACTAGATCCCTCATAATGGGATTTATCCTAACTTCCAATCCTAAGTCTATAGCAGGTTTTGTGTGGAATTTAGTTGCTAATATACGTGCAACTACCCTTTCCTTCTTACTCGTAGGTAAATCCGCCATGTTTCCTGAATGACCAGTTTCACTGGATATATCTTTGTCCATGTATCCCAATTTTGTGGACACCGAAATGTTCCTACAGAAATCAGAGAGTCGAGCAAATTGGAGATTAATTCGTTTATGGATGAGATGATGCCTCCACACTTGAAAATCAGTAGTTATAGAGTTCCAATCATGAATCACAGACAGATTCACTTACATGTACGTTGGTTTACCATGCTTGTCTAATCCATTTCAAATGATTATCTTTCGAGTTCATTATATGGCGGCGTTCACCTAACATCATACAGTTGTGAAGTATCGAATGAGTGAAACAACGTGATTCTGACCAGCCGTCGCCCACCCCATGACTGGTTGATTTGACATATTAAAACATGTGACATTGGGGCTTTGACGAAAGTGGTTTTAGGCAACCCACCTTTCACCCTGATGTATCTTTGGAGGCATCGCGCATCCATTTTAAAAACCATAATGGTTTTCCCCAGTCCACCTTTACATGGTTAAGTCACGTGCAAGTTCAGTGCCCGATATGGGCTCCAACTGTTGATTTGGGTCATTTTATAATCGACGGTCTGTTGATTTATACCTTTTGTGCCTCCGCTATATTCGTCCATATGCCGCCAGATATGTCCCAGTCCTCTAAATTATCAATTCTCCAAACTATCAGGCTTCCGCGACGATGTAGCTCTTGCTAAATTCCCGAGACTCAGATCTTGTCTGAAAATTGTTATGGTGATAACATATACTCTAACTAGGGATGCTATCCTCCCTATGAGGTAGCAAAGAAAATGTAGACCTGGTGCCTGATCCATTGGGTTGATCCCAAAAAAACTATGTGTACCCTGCTCCTACCATATCACTAGTGTCTGCTAAATTCCAAAGTTTGCATGCCGCTCTCAACTGGATACTAAATAATGAATATACTGCTGAAACTAACTGTACACAATACTGAAAATATAAACTGAAGAATTCTTGTATGGAAATATTATTCGTACATTCCTACCTACCCTAAAATGTTGAAATGAACACTCTATCAAGTGATGCTAAAGTGCCAATGCAACCAATCAAGCAATTGTCTTCCTGATTTTTCTCCACTCACATCTTTCTTAAGAAGGTAGATAAATGTAGAACATGGCAACTGAAAACAAAATTTGAATCCAAAATCTGAGTTTATTAATGAAACAAACTCCTCCTTCACTGATGACTGTAATAGGATGGCCACCGGATCTTGAAAACCATGAAAAATCATTTCTTCTTGGTGGGCAAAAAAAAAATACAAGACTCTTTCGTAAGTGTTTGTTGTTCTTTCTTTATTTCTTCAGTTTTGAGAACATTTTCAAATGAAATGGAAGCAATGGGTTTGTCTACTTCTCCATGCATCTCAAGAAAAACATTCATACATTCTTCAAATATGACAACCATATTATGTGCATCAAGGCTATCCTTTTGTTCATCAAACAATTCTGATTTGGTTTCATTAAACTTCTGGAAATTTGTTTGAGGGCTGCCATTTTGAATTTCAAATGAATTAATAGAAATAAGTTCTTTCTCATAATATTCTTGCAAATGTGAAAAGCTGACATCATGAACTATTTCACAATCTAGAGTCCTCATGGATGTATTTTCAAAATCCTCGCATGTGACTATGCTGTTTAGAAATTGGACCAATACGTCATTCTTAGGGGAAGAAAGGAAACCTTGAAATACCTTGTCTTGTTGGTAATATTGTTGAACATCTGCATTAGTTCTGGGAGAAAGGAAAATACATTCGATAAAAATTTCTTGATCGACTTCTTATTTAATCTGATGATTGAGCATAGATTGGAATTCTGAATTGAAATACTCTTCCAAGTAATGATCGTGCAATGCATGTGAGTGTAGTTGGTGTTATTCAATGATGACAGCCCTTTCATGTAAAAGAATGCTACTGAGAATATAGTCAGAACTCCCTATGTTTTCTGAAATTTCATGATTTTCTCTTAACCATTCAAAGGAAGAATAACATAAGGGAAGAGTTTTTTTATCTGTAAGCTTGTTTCTTTCTTCATTTTCAATGCCATGCTTGGGCGTTCTCTGATTTGAAATGCTATAGAAATTTTGTTTTAATAATTCGAATGAGGGAAAACATAATGGCAAGGTTTTGTTACCTAATTCAAAACCTTCTTCATTTTTTCTAGTATCATCATAGGTACATTTTTCTATCTCTTTGGGTTTCTGGACATGCTCATTTTCCGCTTTGTCTTAGACCAACAACAATATTTCTGAATTTACAAGGTCTTCCTCAAAACAAATAATAGGGTCATCAAGCATCTGAGAAGAGTACTCCAATATCTTGTAAATCTGCTTCATTGGTTTGGTGTGACTTTGCATCAGCACAAATTCGTTTGCCTCAACAATAATATGAGAATTCACTTTTTACAATTTGAATGTAGTAAAGCACAAGGGTAGAGAATTCTCTTCAGATGATCTAAGATTTTGCTCCTCACTGTACTGTTGAGAAATAAAGTCTTCAATATCATGATTGTCTTCACACTTGTCACATACAGGAAGATCACTGACATATGCAAGGTCATCTAACAAGAACAAACTTGGAACATCAACTTGTTCTTCGACAAACTGATTTGTACACTCATACTCTTGATTATCTATAAATGAATACATGAAATAATCAACCCCTTTCTTATCATGGGATGGATTAGAAACTAAATCAGCACCTTCTCTTTCAACAAGTGGGACATAATTTTTTGCAACATGCTTGGTATTGGGAGATCCAAGAGGGCCTATGACATGGTCAACAATATGCTCAAGGTTCCAATCAACCATTTTTTTTTTCATATTATCTTTTATTTTCTTTAGCATCTAACTCCACATTTTGGATCTGTTTACATGCTTGGATGTTGCACTGAATATCCTAAGCATCATAAAACATTTGTTGTAAGGACTTAGGTCTTCTTTCCATCAGGAGGAAAGACAAGTCTGGATGAAGAGTAGTTGAATAATGGAGCATGGCAACAACTTCAGTGGGTTGAATTCCTTTGGACAAATTGTAATAGACACTGGAAAAACTACTACTGAATATAGAAATAGTTTCATTGCTCTGCTTTTTTAAGGCATAGAACTCTATAAGTTGTAGATCTAAAGATTTATTCCTGCCCCAAAACTTTAAAAAGACATCCTTCAATTCCTCCCATGAGCTAAGTGTCTCTGGCTGCAAATGTTTAAACCAGTCTTTGTTGTCTCCTTTCAAGGATTGAGAGAAGGCCCTCATACAAACCTCATCATGGTCGATTTCAAACAAATCTATAAAATGCTCAAACCCTTGGACGTACTTTTCAGCTGAGATGGTATCAGGTTCCCCATCAGAGATAGGCAGGTACTCATAGTGTTTTGGAGGAAAATCATGAAGGATGTGGGGTAACTTTAAGGGTCTGTATCTATGTTGAATCTTGGAGGGTGTTGGTTCAAGTGTAGGAGATGAAATATCAACCCTGGTTTCATGAGACTTATCAACTTAGTTGTGGTCATCACATGGCCTAGATGGGAATTTTTTATCAACATCAGTGATATAGTGAGGATATGCATGCACAAATTTAAGAGGAGGATATATAATTGCAATATATTCATGATCATCATTAGAATGCGACAGGTACATAGAAATTTGTTTGGCATGTTCAAGGAAAAAGCATAGGCAACTTATAACAAACAATAAAATGCCTTGGGAAAAATCCAATTTTAAGTACTTGTTTTCTTTCATAATGTCTTTTCATACCTCTGTCAAGGGATCTCATTTTCTATTGGAGTATTTGAATTACATTTGAAGCTTGAGTAGAGTCACCAATAATGTTTTGGAAGCTGGATTCTGCATTGCGAGTGGAGTCGCCGGTGAAAATTCAAATTTATGGATTCTTCTACCAATGGACTCACCTTCAAACTGATTTTTTGATGTGTGGAGTTGCTAGAGTAGGAGTACAACCAATATGTGCCTAAGTGTATGCTTCTCTCAGACCTTAGAACTCAACCATGTTATTCTTTGCCAGGGAAAATTTTCAATTTCATCCTCGGCAACGACGCCAGAATGTTAGCACTCTGTAAATTTTGTCCAGTTGAATAGACAAATGACATAGGTAATTGTTTCAACCAGCTTTAGAGATGAGGCACTAGCCTACTCAACTCAGAGAGGGATCTTTCATGTCACTTGATATATCTATGGCAATCAATGGCTAGATTTGGTTTTTATTCGGGGTTTTTAATAAAATAACTGGAGAAATGAAGATGGCATTTGGGCTATTGATCGAGGGGATCAAATTTTGCTCAAAAATTCAAAGTGTTCAGAATCACTTCAAATCAAATGAGAGCATAGGCCTTGCTGTTATGAACCCAATGCAACTCGTTTGGGTTCAAACGAATGTCAAGAGTGAGAGATATCGCGTTCTGTTCAAAATGACAAATAGGCAAAAAAGGGGTGCTGACTGTACAGTCTGTACAGTCCGTATGGACACTGACGTGGTAGGATGTATGACATGTGGTAGGCTGTACGACATGTGGCAGGCAGTTATTTGGATAGTTGGCATGTGACATGGCATGTTTGCAACAAGCGAGATGACGACACGTGGCCCAGTCAATGGCCGCCACGTGTCATATATCTATTGGTTTAAAATTATGTCGTTGGCCGGAGTCGACCCCGTGACCTCCAGGCAGGGGGGAGAGACTTGGGAAGATCCGCCAACCAGCGCGCCACTGGTTTTTCCTTGTTATATATATGGAAAAATATGTATAAATGTTTTCATAGGTGTATAGTTGGGGCGTGACCGGGCTGGGGCTTAGCCCCAGCCCTTGGTTGCACATTGTATTAACATATGACCCAATGCTATACCATTCGGCGCGTGCACGGTTATGTTTTGTTTTGGTTCCAATGGTTATAAAAATGACCCACAATTTGTCCTTTGACCATTGGATTGTGGAATGGGAGCCTATGTTTATACTTGCGCGTGGTCACATGGGTCATACGACCTTGCCCTTGACGGTTAGGGGCTAGGTGCGCCCGTAATTGTCCTACAGTTTGCATGGTTCGCACGGTTCCCATGGTTGCATCCGGTGCTAAGTTTTTACACTTAAATATGTGTGTGGGCTAGGTTGAGCCAACAAGGGTGCGTTTTATATATGTAGAGACAACAAGTTTGAAGGGGGACTTCCAAGAAGCCCATCTTCTTCAATTTTTGGCCAAACGAGGTGCCAAAAAATCCCAGCTAGGGGTTTTTGGACGTTCTGAAGCCATTGGAGTAGTCTATTTGGAATTTTGAGCATTGTAAAGAACATTTTTTAGCACTTTGAGAAAATAATACAAATGATCCATTGGAAGCTGGACCAGGAGATGTAGCCCAAGAGAGGGGTGAACTCCTTTACCATTTGTTGTGTTATGTGTTTTCTATTCACTATTATTGCTATTGTTTATATGCATCTTGATTGAGTAAATACTATTAAAGTTGTGTTGCAAAGTTGATCCATTTTCATTTTAACACATAAAATTTAACTTGCAAATAATTTCAAGAATACAAGTCTTCTTCATTTTTAGATCAAGTTGGTATCAGAGCATAGGTTTTTGAAGACTTGATTATTTGCAAGTGTTTTGTTTTCTGATGCTCACAAGGTTGAAACTCACAAGAGGAGAAGGTCAACTTGTAGAGCCAAGTTCTTATCCTTCAAGGAGGAAGCTTATATCATCACTGCAAGTTTCAAGGAGGCATTCACCAAGTATGGCTCATGAAGAGAGTCATGAAAATGTTCCTGCAGAAGATGAAGATCTCAGAAAGTTTGTCATGGAAATGAGAGAGATGATGAAGATCTTGATGGAAAGGAATACAAGGTCGCAAGGTGAAGGCTCCAACCCTTCAAAGCACAAGGGAGACAGTGGTGATAAAACTCCAAATGGAAATGGAGGGAATGGTGCTTCTCCA
>ML795868.1:970871-990738 GCA_009831015.1 Picea engelmannii
GCCGTGATTAACTATCCTACTTATGATAAGGAGTTGTATGCATTGGTACAAAGTGTGAAAAAATGGAAACATTATTTGTTGGGGAAAGAAACCATTGTACACACCAATCATCAACCACTGCAATATTTACAATCACAAACAAATTTACAACAAGCTAGGCACTTTAGATGGATGGGTTTTCTTCAACAGTTCCACTTGGTCATCAGGTATAAGAAGGGAATTTATAACAAAGTTGTTGATATGCTTTCAAGGCCTATTATTAGTTCTTCAGTTATTCTTAAGCATAGTCCTATCATGCATGAAAGTTATGTTGAGCAATATGCTTTGGATACTGATTTTAAAGAAGTATATGAAACTTTGTGTCATTCTAACCATGTTGAGGAATTGGATTACCATGTGCATGATAATATTTTGTATCATCTTGGAAAGCTATGTATTCCACAGGGGGAAAGAATCAACATTATAAGAGAAGCCCATTCTTCTCTTATTGCTGGTCATTTTGGTGTAGGCAAGATAGTGGATAATTTGCAAAGATACTGCTACTGGCCTAAAATGAATGAAAGTGTTTCAAGATATGTTTGAAGATGTTTGTTATGTGCCACAAGTAAACCTAGCAATCGAAAGTTGGGTTTGTATACCCCACTTCTGGTTCCTTCTCGTCCTTGGGAAAGTATTTCTATGGACTTTGCAGGAGGTCTACCTATGTCTAGACAAAATCATGATTATCTTTATGTTGTGGTTGATCGATTTAGCAAAATGTGTATTTTGATGCCTTGTACGAAGCAATTTATAGCTGAGAAAATGACACAAATGTTCTTTCAAAATGTTTGGGTGCATTTTGGATTGCCTAAATCCCTTATTTCTGATCGGGATTCTCGATTTGTTGGAAGTTTTTGGTCGAGTTTATGGGAACTCATGGACACCAAACTAAAAAAGAGCACAACTTTTCATCCGCAAACAGATGGTCAAACAGAAGTGGTAAATTGAATAATGGTGCATCTTCTTCATGCTTATTGCAGCAAGCATCCTAAACTTTGGGATGAGCATTTACACTACATTCAGCATGCTTACAATCGAGCTAAGCACTCTTCAACTCAAACGTCTCCATTTGAAGCATGTTTTGACTATTTTCCCAAATATCCTTTAGATTTTATCTTTGGGAAGGATATTGCTATTGATGGTCAATATGACATTGATAGGGCAGAAAAGTTAATAGAACAAATTCAGTCGATACATCAAATGGTGTAAGAGCAGTTGGAAAAGAGTCAAGCCAAGTACAAGACGAGACATGACAAGCATCGTGTTGATCACAATTTCCAAGTTGGAGATGAAGTTTGGCTTTACATCAGTAAGGAGAGGCTTAAAGGATAAGGTAAAAAATTGAAACCAATTCGATATGGTCCTTTCAAGATTATTGACAAGATTGGTAGCAATGCCTTTCATTTAGATTTGCCTCCTTATATGCAAATGTATGCAGTTGTTAATGTTGAGAATTTGAAATTTTATGAGCCTCCTTTGAATGATGATCAAGGAGAGCATGTTCAGATTCCTTCTATAGATGATTTTTCCCCAAAATATCTTACAGAACTGCATGAAGACACCATCCTTAACAGGAGAATGTGAACTTCAAAACGAGGAAATGTGGAGTATCTTCGAGTTGGTATTAAAGGTACAAATCCAAGAAAATCCAAGTGTTTTGAGGTTGGAAAGGTGAGGGAGCTATACTCTCATCTTCAAATAGACTAAAAATAGTCTTTTGGAGGTCCAAAAGCTTTCCAATGGGGAGGTGTGATCCAGGGGATCAAATTTTTCTCAAAAATTCAAAGTGTTCAGAATCACTTCAAATCAAATGAGAGCGTAGGCCTCGCCATTGCAAACCCAACGCAACTCATTTGGGTTCAAAAAAACGTCGGGAGCGAGAGATATCACGTTCTGTTCAAAATGACAAAGATGCAAAGAAGGGGTGCTGACTGTACAGTCCGTACAGTCCGTACAGACACTGACGTGGCAGGCCGTATGACACATGGTAGGTAGTTATTTGGATAGTTGGCATGTGGCATGGCATGTTTGCAGTGAACAGGATGACGACACATGGCCCAGTCAATGGCCTCCACGTGTCATATATCTATTGGTTTAAAATTATGTCGTTGGCCGGAGTCGACCCCGCGACCTCCGGGCAGTGGGGAGAGACTTGGGAAGAGCCGCCAACCGGCGCGCCACTGGTTGTTCCTTGTTATATATATGGAAAAATATGTATAAATGTTTTCATATGTGTATAGTTGGGGCGCGACCGGGCTGGGGCTTAGCCCCAACCCTTGGTCGCACATTGTATTAACATATGACCCAATGCTATACCATTCGGCGCACATGCGGTTATGTTTTGTTTTGGTTCCAACAGTTATACAAACAACCCACCTTTTGTCCTTTGACATTGGCTTGTGGAACAAGAGCCTATGTTTATACTTGCGCACGGTCACATGGGTCATACGACCTTGCCCTTGACGGTTAGGGGATAGGTGCACCCATAACTGTCCTACAGTTTGTATGGTTCGTGCGGTTGTGTCTGGTGCTAAGTTTTTACGCTTAAATATGCGTGTGGGATAGGTTGAGCCAACAAGGGTGCGTTTTGTAGATGCAGAGATAGCAAGTTTGAAGGGGGACTTCCAGGAAGCCTATCTTCTTCAATTTTTGGCCAAACGAGGTACCGAAAAAGCCCAGCTAGGGGTTTTTGGACGTTCTGAAGCCATTGGAGCAGTCTATTTGGAATTTTGAGCATTTTAAAGCACATTTTTGATCACTTTGAGAAAATAATACAAATGATCCATTGGAAGTTGGACCAGGAGATGTAGCCCAAGAGAGGGGTGAACTCCTTTATCATTTGTTGTGTTATGTGTTTTATGTTCACTGTTATTGCTACTGTTTAAATGCATCTTGAATGAGTAAATCCTATTAAAGTTGTGTTGCAAAGTTGATCCATTTGAATTTTAACACATAAAATTTAACTTGCAAATAATTTCAAGAATACAAGTCTTCTTCATTTTTAGATCAACTATGGGGTCTGGAATAAATAGAATACATCATTAAACTTGAGACTATTCAGGGGAAAAGGATAAATCAGGCAGTAAGTATGAGTTTATATCTGAAAATTTTGCATGACATCAGAGGAAAAATAAACACATAACTACATCAGAGCATTACGGAGATGAATTTTGAATAAGTTAAGAAGAAAGAAAACATAGTCTAAGTTGCTAAGCCGAGAGCATCAAATAATGAATTCAGGTCCTCTAAATCTCCAATTTAGACATAAAGAAGTGTAAATGAAATGTATGCTTACAGGGAATACATACTATGAGATGAAAACAAGACTCATATCACTGTTAGTTATAATCTTTTCATAAATAATCCAAAATCTACCTGTGCATTTTTATATTCACTCTAGCCCCAAAATTTACAAAAGTTTTTCCTGCATAGAGGGAAGGCTCCTCTTTTCTCCATTCTTTATATATCCTTGAGATAATATATATATAGAGAAGGTTTCTTTGTGGAATTCAAAACATTTAGACTTATCATCATTCTAAGATTAGAGATAAGTTACAATGAGGAATGATTTATAATAATTGTTACCCTATTTTCTAGGGACCTTTAGGAACATGTGTATCATATCTAGGTGCCATCTGTCCAAAAATTGTTGGGATGTACTTATATCCACCTGAGAGTTCATTTTATCTTAGCGATCTCCTCCTTTAGAGTATCCAACCAGGTTGGTTGATTCTCTCCAACACTTTCAGCCATTTCAGCTATGGTTTCTTTCTTCTGTCATTTGCTCCGTTTCTTTTTTACATCTCGCATGTTGATGACTAGATCCCTCATAATGGGATTTAGCCTGACTTCCAATCCTGAGTCTCTAGCAAGTTCTGTGTGGAATTTAGTCGCTAATATACGTGCAATTACCCTTTCCTTCTTACTCGTAGGTAAATCTTCCATGTTGCCTGAATGTCCGGTTTCACTGGATATAGATTTGTCCATGTATCCCAATTTTGTGGACACCAAAATGTTCCTACAGAAATTAGAGAGTCAAGAAAATTAGAGATTACTTCATTTATGGATGAGATGACGCCTTCATAAAATCGGTAGTTATAGAGTTCTATCATGAATCACTGATAGATTCACTTACAGGTACGTTGGCTTACCACGCTTGGATAATCCATTTCAAATGATTAGCTTTCGAGTTCGCTATATGGCGACATTCACCTGACATCATATGGTTGTGAATTACCGAATGAGTGAAACAGGGTGATTCTGACCAGTTGTCACCTGCCCCATGACTAGTTGATTTGAAATATTGAAACATGTGACATCGGGGCTTTGGCGAAAGTGTTTTCAGGAAACCCACATTTCGCCTCGATGTATCTCTGGAGGCGTCACGCGTCCATTTTAAAAACCACAATGGTTTTCCCCGGTTCGCCTTTACATGGTTAAGTCCTGTGCAAGTTCATTGTCCGATATGGGCTTCAACCATTGATCTGGGTCATTTTATAATCGACGGTCTATCGAGTTATACCTTTTGTGCCTCCACTATATTCGTCCATACGCCGCAAGATATGTCCCGGTCCTCTAAATTGTCAATTATCCAAACTATCAGGCTTTTGCGACGATGTAGCTCTTGCTAAATTCCTGAGACTTAGATCTTGTCTGAAAATTGTTATGGTGATAACATACACTTCATACATTTTATTCTGCTAGTTCTCCAGTGCTTCTTCTGATTTTGATGAACATGCATTATCACTTCGCCAACTTAGGTTTCCATCGGTCGTAGGATTAATGTAATCTTGTTGTCTGGCTGTTAATTTGTATATGTTTTCCAGTTCACATTTGTGGTCTTCTTCTATGATGGGCTCTATGTATCATTGACCTTCATCTGGATCTAAAGGTGCAATGACCCTAAGTCCATCTCTTTCAAACGTCATACGTATTTTCTTTAAGTCAACCAGAGTGGAATTATTGAAATCCCAATCAATTTCTAATAGCGTGGGGTAAGGACAAATATAATCAACTATCTCAATTACCTCAAAATATGCAAACATTCATACTTTGTTGATGTCCACAGGGACATGCTCCAATCGTCCAAAGGGGATGACAGCTTGTTGATTAGCCATCATGAGCCTGATAGGGGAATATATCAACTTCGGTTTTCCCATCAGTGTCTAAGTTTGGTTCGTCATGACATCAACCTCCGACCCTAAGTCGAGGACCACATAGTCTATATCATATTCTCCTATTTGAGAATTCAAGTGTGATTCCTTATTTGTCCTTTTCTTTTTAGCGATTTGGTGTACTTCCCTATTCAGTAAGGGGTCCATCTTTCCTAGCTCATACTGTCTGATTAAATTTTGTTGTTATTGTACAATGCTCTCATCCTAAATACACTTAATACAAGTATATATAAATTCCATGAGCTTGCTTACCTCTTTTCTTTCTCTTGGCGAAGCAGACTGATCAACTGCCCGAGGCATCCCATATTCTCTTACTTTTGGCTGTGTCTTTGATGAAGAGCCTTGGTATGCTTTGAACTCTCTTCTTGCCTCCTCAAATATATGTCTTTCTTTCTTTGTATCAAAAGTTTGGATCTTCTCTGCAACTTTCCTAATTCCTGAGTCTTTTGTAGTCTATCCTTGGATCAGTTTGTCTTCTCCTGTAACAACGCCTCCTCTAGTTATAACAACAAATCTAGGGTCTTCTCTGCGAGGTTCAGCGTATATCATTTGAACTTACAGGTTCTGCTAAGGTCCTCGTCTCTCCTAAAGATTAGATAGCAATGCTGGACATTCCTCGATAACATGCTCGAAGGAGTTGCAATAGCTACAGGTGGTACAAGGGTTATGACAGTCTCTTCCTAGGTGTATTGGTTGTGCACAATTATAATAGATTATCTATCCTCGTCCTTGACCCATACCTCCTCCTCCTCCTCCCCCTCTGAATCCACCGCGAGGATTGAAGTTTCCTCTCCCAAAGGAGTTATGTTGCGTAGTGTTTCCTTCTTTCTATAATTTGCCTTGAATTTTGTATATGTCTCTTGAACTTTCATGCATGAGGTCATAAGCCCTATAATCTCTATCATCATGTCCCACGGAATTTCAAAATTTTCAATACAAATTTGTGGGTGTCTGAACATACTTTTGCATGTAATAGCACTCACCAAGGTGATGTCTATTTCGGCATACCTTGCACCAGGGTAAGGTGAATTGATTCAAAGGGATCAGAGCTCTAGAGTCCAAGTATTCATGGAATATGGGACAATGATCCTTTTCATGTCCTTTTGATCTGCATCTGACACACCAGTTGTCTTCTCTTTTATCTTTTCCCTTGTCATTTTTCATATCTTCGACCTGCAAACACAAACTAGTTAGTTGACTCAAGATCTGACTCATACCTGAGATGGACTCTCCCATAGGAGCTGATTCTAACTTCATGGCGATATCTAGCACCTCATCCTATGAAGAAATCTTCTATTACATCAAAGGAAATCTGATGTGTGGTAAAAGGGAAGAAATGAACCACTCTTTGTTCTGCTCATCTAGGATATGAAAAGTCAATTGGCATGTTAAGGTCTTGAATCTTTGATCGAATTCCCAAATAGGTTTGGCTACCTTCTACTTGATCTCTTTTAGCTCTATAATACATTGTGACTCCAACTTGGGTTTCTTGAACTCTACAGTTAATGCATTCTTGATCTCATTCGGTGGCTTAGGTTGTGAAAGTCCTTGGACAAGTTTCATGTACCAACTCAATGCATGATCCCTTAGGGTAGTACTAAACTGGGTTCTTTTAATAGCTTCGTCGGTGACATTTTTAATATTCCATATGGATTCACATAGGAACCAGTGTTGATTAGGGTATTCACACCCATATCCCCTAAAGATAGGGAGCCTCATCTCATCTAGCATAGATCTTCCTAGGTTTCCTTTCTGAGTATATGTTGAACTGCTAGTAATAGTACTTTGAGGGCTCTAGTGACTATTTTGATTGCTTAGTGTTGTTGAAACAACAGGGGGATTAATAGTACTTACTTCAGTAGTCTGCGTAGTTCTTGAAGTTTCTTACTCGTCTCGGCGAGGTTCTTCAACTTTTCTTTCCTCTTCCCTAGCAGGTTCTGAATGCTCTTTGTCTACCAGATCTGCCTCTTCTCTAGTGTATAATCCCTCATCCCCATAGTTCTGCATGAATAAGTTCGGAAGATGAACTTTTATGAACGCTCTCCCACTGCGCGTATGTCCAGCTTTTGTGTCGTTGTCACTGTCTAAATTCCTGAACATTAGCTTTTCTAGATCCATCCAATCTACTGTATCTTCAATATGTTCTTCTCATGAAATAGCATCTTGATCCTCAACTTCAGAAAATGTAAAAATTTTCCTCTGGGTCCCTTCAAGAAATATCTCTCGTCTTGGCTATATGACTCTACTCATCAACAACAAACTCGGTGATGTACCCTCCAATGGTGCTATCAAACCAATGATCTACTACTCGTGACATGGTGTTATCAACTCTCTTGACCTTATTGATCAGCATTGACATCCAAACTACATGTGGTCTAGATCTGATCTCAAACTGGTTATCTGCTAACCTAGATAACCACTCATATAGCTCTTGATGAATTCCTCCAAAGAAAATCTCGTCTATATCAGTAAAGATATATCTCTCCAACCAATCCTCTGTACTAATATTAAGGTTCTTGTTCTGGGCTTCAACGAAGTCCTTTTCTTGATCCTCTATCCACTTTTGAATTTTTGTATTTGATGGAAACCACCTTGACATTCCCTCAAGAAGAGTCTGTTCCTGGCAACATAACCATTTTTTTGCATAGGGGCAGACCCAAGATTCAGCTCCAAGAGCACACCAACAAGCCTTAACTACTGGCCCTTTTGGCTACACCTGTGAAGTAGATGCAGTCTCACCCGAAGAAGCTATGGGGGGGTTGCAGGACAGATATGTCTACAACCAAGGGAACTATCAAGTGGATCCAAAACTAGAAAAATACATCATGCATATGTCACTTATCAGCTTAGATCTATTCCACACATATATCAGATCTACCATAATAATGAAATAACAATATAACAAGGAAAAAGAACATAGCATCAATCACACACACAAGACAATATATACGTGGTTCACCCTCTCTCTAGGGATACATCCATAGAATTATGCTTTATAATGTATTAATATGAAGCATACAGTTCTTGTCTGCACTCTTAGCTAGCAGATCTTCTTTCTTCTCCTGTCTATCTCTCGCCTCCCTGCACACCCATCTGCAGGGTAGATCTTCGAACCTAGTGAAGATCTTATAATACAAAAGGCTCTCATACTCAACACTTCTCTCTCTCACACAATAGACCTTACTCGATCACACAACAACAATCACAACACCAACAATAGTAACATCAATGACAACAACCCATCTCGGGTCCTCTTGACCTCTATTTATACATTACAATCACTCATATACATCCTTAGGTCGAAACCTAGGTGTCAAAACCCTAGATACCAAAAACCTAGGTCAACTTGACCCGTGTTTCCAGGGCTTCACCAGCCTGTCTTTCATTCCTTCTCATGCGGTGCTCCAAAGTATCCAATGGTGGATTTTTCTGCTTGCTTAGTTGTCCACGATCCTTCTTTCTTGCTGATCTATTGTCCTCGATCTCCTTGTTCAATGACTTGCTTCCTTTTACTTCGATCCATATTTTCTTCTCTTTTGCTCACTTTGGCCCAGTAATAGTCACTGTGTCTTCTGCACAGTTCACATTTTTCCTTTTCTTCCTTGAGCTTCGCTTATTTCCATAACCAAGGGCCAACAGTCACCCAAATCGAAGATCCTCTAGATGATGATCACATTATTGTTAATGGGTGTTGTCAAATGGTTAGTTGTCTTTGGTTGAATACAAGAAAAATAAGTTATTATAAACGCTTTGATCGTTACCAGTTACGTTAAAGTTGAATTATAAAAAAAGTAATATTGCACCAGAAATCCTGGTCAAGTTGGGTTTCACACGGATGTGTTGGGTTGATTTCCATCTAGGGTTTCATTTATTTATTGAAAAATCTGAATGTCATTTTCACGTGGAGGCCGACCAACACTAGTACCATCATTTACAGTTGGAATCAATGAATCGATCATGTCTATTGAGTGTGCCCTTCAGACCCTAAGGAATAATAATAATGCATATACCCAACCAGGGATGTTTTGAATTGGAAGTCGAAAAATGATGACTCCATTTTCCCTATGAATGCATTGGTCTAAGATCTCTCCCTTGAGTGTTTTGATCACAACCTTCAAACATCCAAATATTTGAACATACTACTAACACCTTCTAACCCTAGATTAGATTGATCTACTAACCTTATTGTTGCTACTATTCAATGAATTTACAACCATACTTTGCAACATTTAAATCTTTTCTAAGTGTTAAGCCCTAGTATTGGCTCATTACCCCTTAATTGGGGCATATTTTATTAGTAATGTTATTTTATTTATGTCGGCTTTAGACCATTAGTTGTAATTATACCTCCTACTCTCCTATATATACCAAGGAGACATTTTCATTTTGAATGATCTGGTACTTGAACATTTAAGTGGGGTAAAAGGAGGTTGCCCCCTCGAAGAGGCTTACTATCTGAAATTATCTCTTTTTCAAGGTGTTGAGTACTTTTTCTGAGGTTTTTCTATGCTATATTTATATTTGGTTCTTAACATATGGTATCAAAGCTCAAGGTCTTGGGGTTTCGCTGCTACATATGAGACACCTTGGAATTTTCTCTATAATTTTTTTTCTACAATGTTTCAAAAGGAATGGCTTCAAGGATATTTAGTAGATGGATCAAGGCACGTTGGGTTAAAAATTCATCTCTTGAGGTGTTGAAGGAAAATATTCCTGCGGACAAGTAGATCTCCTCAAAGAGCTAGACTCTTAACTCTAAGACAAAAAGTGCTTATCATGGTCACTAACTTCCTTTTAGGTCTACATAAACTAATGCATGAAGAGGAAGGAGGAAAGACGTACCTTTTACCAGTGTTTGTCCCTGCACGCTCCGAGTTGAAATCCAATCTTGAGCTCCTCGATAAGCCCTGTAGACAAACAAAGTACAACCACTTCCTATTCTATCGAGATTAGTTTGAAGCAGACCTATCTACTTAGAGACAAATTCATGTGAGATTGAACACAAATTAGAAAGAAACAAGCCAAGCAAATCATATTAATGAGGACAAAACATGACTTACAACCATAGATGGAATGTAGTAGTTTCGTCAAGTTCTCCTTGCCTAACCCTTGCTCAAAAGCTCCACGTTCTGAATGACGATAGCTTCGCTGATTAGCCTCCACTTCACTATGTATCACTTATGAGATCATAAGTTTCATGCTTCTCATCCCTTCTCCAAATATCACTTATGAGATCATAAGTTTGGTATGATTCTCCATCCAGTTCCCCCTTTTACCATGAGAAAGCTTTCTTATATGGCCTTGGAGAGGCTCAACCACTTGAGATATTATTGGGGTGAGTTGAGGATTTTGCTCCTTGAGTTAGGGATCTTCCCTAAGATCATGGCTTGAATAGTGATTCAAATCCAACTGCCTTCTAAGAGTAAAAAGATCCTTCCCCCATTCTTCTCAACAAATCAACTGCTGCCCAGAATAGGTAGCACTCCCTCAAAAGGGCACTCAGAGCGTTATAACGCTCCCTAGTAATGTATAGGGGAGTGCCAACACTCCTGAGGGTAGGAGAACTCCTGCAAAAGGGAAAATGAGTGTTATAACACTCCCTGATAGATTATAGGGGGGCGCCAACACTCCTGAGAGAGGTATAGGGGAGCGCTCCCCTCCAAAAACCTAGATTCAATGGTTCTTTCAGATGGAAAGAGGTACATAACTCTAGTTAACCATTCCTCTTCCTCTAAATCAAGTGTTTGAGGTGTTTTAAGTGTCTTTTTGATGTCATTATAAGTATGACATAGGCATCATGGCAGTATACTTTGCTTGACACTTGCGACACTTGTGAGCAAAATGCGACACTTATCGAAGCGAGTAATGTTGACGTGTAACAGATTTCCCCCCAAAGTATGAAGTTAGAAGATGAGAACTGATAAATGAAATGCTTTGTAGACTTTCAAGAAAGGGTATGGACATGGAGAACCTGACAGAAGCTGCACACAAACATCTAACAAATATTATGACATGTTTCAAACCCAAGGCAGGCATACCTATGCTTGGGTGATCAAGACTTGCAAGATATGCCCGCCATAAAATACACTGTAGATCCATAATTGTATTGATAAAAGGTATAGCCACCAAGGATACAGTGTGGATCTATACTCTTATGACCTGAATTGATCGTAGCCACGAAGAATACACAGTGGATCTACGAGATGACAAGACATAGCCATGACCAATACAAAGTGGATCTATGTGACAATATATGTGCCACTGTTCAAGAGAAACTCCTTCACAACCTGGGCAAAGTACATATCAGAGTGATGACTCAAGCCAGAGTCTTCTTACCGATCCCGATGTAGTATGAATCTAACCATGTGAATAGATGTCCTGATGTCGAACATGGCAGAAACCACTTGATTCCTGGTCAATGATGTAAACCGTTAACAAGCACGAGGGAGATCACCATTGATGTCAATGATTCCCAAGGTACCCTAGTAAATACCAATGAATGTGAATGAATGAGATGAAGTCGAATATCCGTGGAATCATCCGATTAGAGGTCAATGATGTAAACCTGTTGTCGGACGTGAGGAGGCCTTCCATTGAGGCATGCAGGTCCCAAAGTACTAACTAGTTTCTAAGTCTAATTCCTAGATAATGTGTTGAATTCGACAGGAATAGGCTCGTCGAAGGAGGGCCTTGATGTATCCCCCATCAATGACATGAAATAGAAATAGAGATGTAATTGGTAGATCAAATGGACTGACACGGGTATTGAGACAAGATATTTGTGATGGATGACTCTCGAGGTAGATACTTCCCTTGAACACTGAGGCACAACAACAGAAACATGACATGGACCAAAAATTGATGATGCAGTGGATGTTGTGACTTATGTCAGGTGACCCAGAGGAGTGAAATAAACTCAAAGGATTGGCTCAGTGTAGAGGTTCAACAGATTATAATGTGTGCAAAAGACAAAGTGCCATGTTCAAGGGCGACTCTAAGAGTTACTAGTAATGTTCTCAAAAACTGCTTGGCTTGCTTCTTTCAATTTTTTCCCCCATCCAGATAGACAAGTACCTCTTTTTAATTTAACGAGCTCGAGGAGGATAACACATGCTCGATAAATCTCACCTTCGGTAAGGTCCTCTTCCTTTGTTTAACGAACTGGAAGAAGTAAGGGTTCGGTCCCATATGGGCCTATCGATGTTTCTTTTAGTGAGTCCAAAGACAGAACACTTGAAGGTTTTTCATGATTATAGAGTATGGAAAACACTTAAAAGAGAACTCTCTCAGTTCCTTTTTCTTAAAGTAGTCTGAGGAGACCGAAAAAGAGATAAACTATCGCTCAACAAACATTTTCTTCAAATACTTTAATGAGCGTGAAAAGAACAAGTTCGCTCGGTAATCTTTTCATGTTTAGAGAGTCTGAAAAGAACTTAAAGATGGCTCTAGTGTTGTCCTTTTTCGTAATGTTAGTCTCGCGAGGCCGAAAAAGAGATAAATTATCACTCAAAAGACGCCCTTTCAAACCTTTTAACAAGTGGGAAAGGAAGCAAGATCACTCGGCAATCTTTTCATGTTTAGAGAGTCTGAAAAGAGCTTAAAGGAGACTCCAGGGGGTTCCTTTTTCATGTATTCATACAGGTCCAAAAAAGAGATAAAAGTCTACCCGGATGCATTCTCATGTATTTACGAGCACGAGAAAGAACAAAGACTAAGCTCTATATTCCCCCATCTTGAAAGCTAGTGGCTTAACTCCAGAAAGATCATCAAAGGCTGGAGACATGCCCTCCAAGCTTCAATTCATTCACCAGCTCTGAGGTCATCACCAATTTCTCTAGTAGATGAGAAAAAGGAGAAGGGTGGATGAAGAGAAGGTTCAAGAGAGGTGACTGTTTCATTTTTTAACGAGCTTGACACAGGAAAAAAACTATGCTCAGGACCTCTATTTCATTTTTTAACGAGCTTTCCATAGAGAAGAGAAACTATGCTCGTGGTTGCGTCTTGATCATGGCTTCCAAGAGGATAACGCTCTAGAAGGATACCATGTCAAGGGATAAAACTTGGTCATGGATTCCAAGAGATCTTTGTCGGATGGAAGATAATCACTCTGGAAGGAACACATGTCGAGGGTCGTGACAGGGGTAAGGCGATTAGTCTCCAATAACCCTACCGAAGATTTCACCACGTCAACTACCAGATCCAAAGAATCAGAAGTTGAAATCATGGGAGACAACGCCACATAATTGACATGCGGCGAGGGCGATACTGTCTGCATATAAGAACCACTTAGGGAGGTAACCCAGTCAGGGCCGATGAATGAAAGTTGATCAATAGTCACAATTCTTCCATTGTGAGGGAAAGATATCACACAGAAAAGAGTGGATACAATAGCTTTCATGGCATAGACATAATCCCACCCAAGGAGTAAAGTGAAATACAAGGGGTCTTGGACTACCATGACATCAATAGAGACAGTTTTCCCTCCCAAAGTTATGGGAAACTGAGGGAGGTTCCCTAAAGGTTGACTAGTTCTTCTGTTAAAAGATAACATATTCTAGGTAACCGACGCAAGTAGAGGAAAAACCAAAGCGTACCAAGCAACAGAGGACAAAATAATAATGGAAGCACCTTCATCTATCAATGTTTGAGGAACATCCCGACCACAAACCTGTACTGTAATTTGGAAAGGAATGTGAGAGGGAAGACAAGGTCCAGTTAGCACACCCCAATAAAAAAGGATGGCCTCATTACTTGGAGGGGGTTTCATAGGAGAATGAGGGATGCCCCACGGCATGGTAGAGTCTGTATCAACAAGAAAAACATGGGTAGTATCAGGTTTACTCTCTAGAGGGAGAGTAGGATCGACCAATGATTGGATCGGATCGACCGCGTAGGCACTCTCCAAAGGAAGAGTCGGATTGACCGATGATGGAATCGGATCAACCACTTTGGCAATCTTCAGATGAAGGGTGGGACTGACCGAGGAAGGGACTGGATCAACCAATTTGACACTCTTCAGATGAAGGGTGGGAATGACCAAGGAAGGGACTGGATCAACCACTTTGGCACTCATCAAAGGAGGAGTGGGATCGACCGATGGCATAACCGAATTGACCACTTGAGTTTCATTCTCCAAGGGAAGAATGGGGTCGACGGGTGGAAACAGATCGACCTCTTTGGTGTCACTCTCTAATGAGAGAGTGGGATTGACCGAGGATGAAAACAGATCGACCACTTTGGTGTCACTCTTTTGATGAAGAGCGGGGATGATCGACGACAGAATTGGATCACCTACTTGGGTTTGTGGTTCAATCGAGGAGGAAACTAGATTGACCACCTAATCAACCGGACTGAACGAGGATGGAACCGGATTGACCAGTCCATCAACCAATGATGGGTCATAGGAAAGCTTATGATAACCTTTTGGAAGTTGAAGTTTTTCCAAAAGAGAAGAAGCCTCATCCATACAAGGACAAAGGTGAGAGTAATGATTACCTTTACATAACATGCAAGGGAACTTGACAGTTTGCTTCTTCTTACCAACCTAAACATCACTAGTTGACGGGGTATCATCGACATGACCTACAGAGGCCAATGACATGGAGGATCACATTTCTAAGACCTGGGTAAGACCGGGGCAATCCCTCAGAAAGTGGTCACCCTTCAAAGACTGCAAGGGAATTTGGGTTTCGGATTCTTTATTTTAATCGTGTTGACCTCATCAACACTCCCAGTACTATTAACAGTAACTGGTTTCTTAGAGCCAACATCTGATGTTGTTGGGGCCTTGGTCCTTTTTGGGCTCTTCTTCATATTCTCTTTCCGTTTCTTCTTCTTCTGATCAACCTGGCTACTTGCTTTAGAGATTTCACTAGGCGAAGAAGGAGAAATGGAAGGAGACTTAATGGGCGAAGAAGGTGAAAATTCAACGTGAGGTTGATGTGTGGGTGGTGTACTGACATCTAAAGTATTAGGTGCAGCTGAAACATTGGGAGGATTCGGGATCACCGGAGTGGGGAACAACCAAACTGGTAATCCGATAGTGAGTCCTGGAAGACTCAGTGTGGCAACATATGGAGGACCAAAATTTCCAAATGAAGGAAAGGTATAATGTTCCCCAGGAGAAGGGTTTCCTCCATTATTACTCCCAAGATTCGATGCCATTAACACTGACTCGACCTAAGATCCACTAAGTAAAAAAAACAACACACACTACGAATCTTGAGAAGCAATCAATCAAACAAACCTTCCTACAATGAAACCACTAGTTGGTGATGAAATCCAACGTTGCGAGATCAAAATAGGAAGGGGCGGGGATAGAGCAGGTGGATCAGTTATGTTGGCGACCTGCTTAATGGACTTACGCCTTGGTGCAAGCTTCCACGCAGTAATTGTGGATTTACCCTCCAAGGAGCCTGAGTGAGTTTGACCAACGTCTGTTCTAGGTACAGTGAGACTTCTCTTCACCGTCACCTTGTGTGAGACCCTAAATATTGTGGCTACTAAGGTCACCAACCCATAGTCAACCCCTGGGTGGGTACAGTCGACAGTCTAGTCGAAACGTATGGGCAGGATAACAAATCTGAAATCAGCTTGAAATGCTCCCACACATAATCGTGGGTATACTTTCCAGTGACCCCCAATATACGATCTGACCACTACAAATGGTTGGGCCATGGAGGGATAATCTTCGTAACTCACCCGAATGCGACCTCATGTGTAACCCCTGTGTGAGAGGGGGATCCCAACAAGCCAATACGACAATTGGATTTGACTCTCCCTACCGCAAGATACTAAGTTTGTTTTATATCTTTGGAAAGTTATCCTTTTAACCTATTCCAAAGCCCTACACCTTAAACTAATGTAGGTTTGCTAACAAAGATGTAAGAAGTCTGATAAATTTTAGTTAAACGTTGATTTTAGTGGCTATTGTTTACTCAGAGGGTGTACGAAAGTGAAACCAATGGAATGATGACTCAATTCCCAAAAAATTCATAAAAGATGATAAGCAATCGTTTCTTTTCAATGAATGCCTATTTAAGGGAGAGAGAAAGAGTCGTTTTCACTATCAAACACTAATAAGGAATGCCCTCAATCAATTTTGTTCTCAATCAGATCCAATATAATGATACAACATTTCAGAAATGCCTTCTAATATGCAAACTAATCACTAATATGTATCTTTGTCATTTGTATGCGAATGATGATTCTCCTGTCAACTACCCTGTGACAAGCACAAACAGATTTCACACAAACAACACACCCTTCTTGAGATCAAGCAAGAGAAAGAAAACCAAAAAACACAAAAGGGAGGAGAAAGAGATTGGACAAGATGACCTCAAAGAACCAAATGAGAAGAGTCACAGACTTCTGGTGTCCTTCACTAGAGTTCCCGCTCAATCGGATAGGAGAGAAGAAAGCAGCGGATTGATTTCAAGCTCTCAACAGAAAAAACTCAAAACAAATAATGAAGAAGGGCACAAAATATGAACAACAAAGTGCTTATTTCTTATAAGGAAGGATGTCAAAGTTCAATGGGAAGAAGCATTGACTCACAAATAATCTCAGCAAGTGAAAAAACAAGGTATGGACCTCTGAAAATGCAATTATGAAAATTTTTTTTGCAAAAAAGGGTTGGCGCTCTGGTGTAAGGGCCACCAAGCGTTATAAAGCTCTGTCTAACACTTCCAGGGAGTGATGGCACTTTGTTAACATGGGCATAGGGGCGCCAGGCTTAAAAACTCATAAATATGTCCAAAAACCCAAAATTTCAATCAAATTTTGATAGTCAAGCTGAGTGTGATGGGGTAAGGAGTCAATCAGCATGTGAAATCAAACACATGGGGTGAAAAAGGTCTAAAAACAACCAAAAGGGTAATACAAGGTCTATGAGGAAAAATCAAAAGTTTCGATTCGATTCCCCAGTGGAGTCGCCATTTTTTGTTGAAGGAAAATCTTCCTGTGGACAAGTAGATCTACTCAAAGAGCTAGACTCTTAACTCTAAGATAGAAAGTGCTTATCATGGTCACTGACTTCCTTTTAGGTCTACACAAACTAATGCATTAAGAGGAAGGAGGAAAGACGTACCTTTTACTGGTGTTTTTCCCTGCATGCTCCGAGTTGAACTCCAATCTTGAGCTCCTTGATAAGCCCTGTAGACAAAAAAAGTACAACCACTTCCTATTCTATCGAGATTAGTTCGAAGTAGACCTATCTACTTAGAGAAAAATTAATGTGATATTGAACACAAATTAGAAAGAAACAGGCCAAGCAAATCATATTAATGAGGACAAAACATGACTTACAGCCATAGATGGAATGTAGCAGTTTCGTCAAGTTCTCCTTGCCTAACCCTTGCTCAAAAGCTCCACGGTCTGAATGACGATAGCTTCGTTGATTAGAATCCACTTCACTGTGTATCACTTATGAGATCATAAGTTTCATGATTCTCATCCCTTCTCCAAATATCACTTATGAGATCATAAGTTTGGCATGATTCTCCATCCAATTCCCCCTTTTACCATGAGAAAGCTTGCTTATATAGACTTGAAGAGGCTCAACCACTTGAGATATTATTGGGGTGAGTTGAGGATTTTGCTCCTTGAGTTAGGGATCTTCCCTAACATTATGGCTTGAATAGTGATTCGAATCCAATTGCCTTCTAAGAGTGAAAAGATCCTTCCCCCATTCTTCTCAACAAATCAACTGTTGCCCAGAATAGGTAGTGCTCCCTCAAAAGGGCACTCAGAGCATTATAACGCTCCCTAGTAATGTATAGGGGAGCGTCAACACTCCTGAGGGTAGGAGTGCTCCTGCAACAGGGAAAATGAGTGTTATAATGCTCCCTGATAGCTTATAGGGGGGCGCCAACACTCCTGAGAGAGGTATAGGGGAGCACTCCCCTCCAAAAACCCAGATTCAATGGTTCTTTCAGACGACAAGAGGTACATAACTCTAGTTAACCATTCCTCTTCCTCTAAATCAAGTGTTTGAGGTGTTTTAAGTGTATTTTTGATGTCATTATAAGTATGACATAGGCATCATGGCAGTATGCTTTGCTTGACACTTGCGACACTTGTGAGCAAAATGCGACACTTATCGAAGCGAGTAATGTTGACGTGTAACATGAGGCCTTATACATTCAGAGATACATCATGTACAAGATAGGGTTTTGGAATCATCCTAAACTGAGTCATTGCATAATTTTCACTATAAAACATTTTCTGTGACATTTCAGAACTTGAAATCTAGAGGCTATTCACATAAATTAGTAAGGTATCTGTGGTAACAATTTCATCTTCTGGGTCATCTTACATTTGTAGATACACCCTATGTAAAATAGGGTATCTGAATTTTTGATACTGAGAGGGGGGTGAATCAGTATCAAGTACAATTTAAAACCTTTTTCAACTTATACTTAAACCATTCAACTATATCCAATGAGTAATGAACAATAGTATAAGAGTTACACCAATACACCATAATACACCATGCACAATATATGAGAAATAATCAATAGTTATTGTTCAAGGGAAGTAATGAATTCCAAAGGTAGCTACAGCTTCCAAATGTAAAGCAAGGGATAAACCTCCAATAGGAATATACAATCCTCCAATATCAAGAGAGATTTGAACTCTCCAACCTTGCCCCTTCCTTCCACCCAAGAATATATGAGAGATAATAAAACTTTACATTAAATCATCACCATCAACCAATCATTACATAGAACCTGATAATGCTTCCTGAGACTTCTTCAATTTCTGAAATTCTTCAATTCTTGGAGTACTTTGATCCTATAGATAATATTACTCAATGTATTCTATGAAACTCCTCCAATTTTCACTCCTTGAATCCTCCCCAAAAAGAGGTTATAGAAAGAATGGTAGACTTTATTCAATTCTGGTCTATTCAGGAGAGTTAACTTGCACAGAATGCCCTGCGCTCAATAATTAACATCTGATTCTAAAACTCACACACACAAAAATATAGTCTATACTCTTTCCAATGAAATTTGTCCCACTTTATTTGGATTCTCTATGAATAAGTTATGATTGTTTTACCCAGAACACCTTTTTATTGACTAGCTTCAAGACGGGTCACAAACCCTATCTTCCACAGAGTGTATCTCCATAATTATAGTGAATCAAGAGATGAATTTTTTACCAGAGGTACCTTGATATGTCTTCTCAATACCATATATATTTCACCATCTGAATAATTCTACAAAAGCAATTATAGAAAAAATGGTAAGATGACCTGAAAATAACATACCTTAGAACACATCACCAAAAGACTTCATCCTCCCTTGAAATCCGATCTTCTTTACTTCTTATTTCCTCTAAACTTCGACTTGTCTAAAAATGAATGTCTAATGATGTTTATTTATACCATTTATGTCACTTAATTTTAACATTAGGGCCAACCTGACACTTTCTTATTGTGTAATTCTTTTCTTTAATTATCTTTAGGGCCTACATGTACTTCCTTCTTCAATTCACTTTGTCATCTTCAAAAATTCATTTCTCCTCAACCATGAGGATCCACATGACGTGCCACATAAAATCGGAAACAACATGATGTATACTATCCATTAATGGGTGTTGTATATGCATGTGCATTGTCCTTCATGTCCAAATACCTTTATCAATCTTGC
>ML795868.1:1026636-1042510 GCA_009831015.1 Picea engelmannii
AAATTATCACCAAAGTACTATGGCCCTTATAAGGTGTTGCAAAAGATTGGTACTATGGCATACAAATTGGAGTTTCCTGCATCTTCACGAGTACACCCAGTTTTCCATGTTTCATGCTTAAAGAAGGTTATAGGTGACAAGATTCCAGTTCAAACTATATTGCCAAAACTTGACGAGGAAGGAAAAATCATATTGGAGACTGAAGCCATCATTGACACAAGAATTTGCTAGCTGGGGAATAGATCCATTTCAGAGTATCTCATTAAATGGAGGAAACTATCGGCTGAAGATTCCACTTGGGAAGATGAGCCTTTTATACAGATGCATCTAGAGTTACTCAAGCGTTGCGGACAACACTTGTCTCAAGGGGAGGGGCATGTTAAGCCCTAATATTGGCTCATTACCCCTTAATTGGGGCATATTATATTAGTAATCTTATTTTATTTATGTTGGCTTTAGGCCATTAGTTGTAATTATACCTCCTAGTCTCCTATATATACCAAGGAGACATTTTCATTTTGAATGATCTGGTACTTGAACATTTAAGTGGGGTAAAAGTAAGTTGCCCCCTCAAAGAGTATTATTATATGAAATTATCTCTTTTTCAAGGCGTTGAGTACTTTTTCTGAGTTTTTTCTATACTATATTGGTATTTGGTTCTTAACACTAAGTAATTGAAAATATTGACTAATGCATAGCCTTCTTTGCTTCCGATGAATGTTGGTATTATGATATTGATGATTAATCATTCTTGCTCATTTTGAAGCTTCTCTAAAGCATTAATTGTGAAGTATTGTCTTGTGATTATTTCTACTATACATCTTTGTTTACTTCATCAATATATTAGTCAATTGATTTTATTGAGAAAGTCTCTGATTATATGAAGTACTAACCAGCAAGTGCTCTTGCAAAATATAGTTTTATGTTGCTTTGTTCTGGGCAGGTACACTTCTAGTTTATTATTTCTCTATTGGTTGTTTAACCAGACTTTCTGATCGGTGGTGACTTGTGAGAGGGAACCTTTTACTTGGACTTTATCCTTTTCCTTCTCAAAACCCTAGGTCACTGGGGACATCTCCCTTGGGCCTACCACCCTAAATAAAAAGAGACATCCTATTAAGGTGACAATGATAGGATAGTCTCTTGTTATGCTAATTTGTCTTCATTTGTCTTTTCCCTTCTATCAAATTACAAATTGTGTGATAACATGAACATAGAGAAATTTCAACACACTGTACCACTCATGGTATGATGGGAAAAAAAAATGGGTAATTCAAGTAATTGATGAATTTTTTTTGCATGTATATGATGGATAAATCATTCAAATGGGAAGATTTCTGAACTTGGTGGAGTTTGCATACAATAATGGGCATCATGTATACTTAGGAATGATGCTTTTCAAATCCCCACATGTTATAATATGTAACACTCCAATAAGTTGGGATTATACAACATATAGAATTGTACTTGGGCTAGAATTACTCAAATAAATGGAAGAACAAGTTGCTAAAATTAAGAAAAATATGAAGTATCTTAGAATCAAGAAAGGAAAATAATGATGATAAAAACAGAATGTACAAGGAATTTTATATTAGGAATCATTTTTTCCTAAAAGTAAAATCAGGGAAGATATCTACATTAAAACTTGGAAGTTATGTTAAGTTAACACCAATATATTGTTGCACATTTAAAGTATTATATACATGTTGACCCCTCAAAAACCCATGCCCTTGGGCATGGAGACCCCCATTTTTATTTTATGATTCATTAATTTCATCGAGATACATTTCTTGTTTCATGACAATTATGTTTTCTTTGTTGGATGATTAATTTATGGTGGTTTATCATGTCCTTGATGTTTACTCTTAGATGACCTTAACTCACCCTTTTCTTGCATCACTTTGATGGAAACGAATGAAGCTCTAGTTACATGTATCTTCTTAGATTGTTCTTTGAGTTTGAATATTAATCATCCTCTTTGCATTACATCAACATTAAATGCATTCCAAGGAAATAAATTAATGCATATAGTATTTTTATCTCCCATACACTCCCTAAAGGAAAATTCCAACCTTTGATGCAAGGGAAATCCTAAGAAAACTATCAAGTGGATCCCTATTTGCACCTATACAACTCACTCCACAATTTAGGTTAAGAAAGATCGACAAAAGGGGGAATACCATGTAATCAAATCAAGTCCTATCATTATAGTTTTCAGAGGTAAGTGAGGTCAAGGACCTGACACAATACCACATAACACACTCCTATTAATCTAAGTAATCAATGAGAAAACTAGTGGATGAAGGGGCCTTATGCAAGATAAAACCTTGGGGGATTCCAAGTCCCCAAATCCTAACTAGCGAAGGAAGGAGAGAAAATTATGCTAACATTCTCTCAATGTTCACCTAGGGGTGCAAGTATCCCCATGCAGAAGAGCACCCTCCCTAGGAGTCGAAATGATGATTATGTGTCTGCCTCAAGTACCATAGGTATTCCCCCCGTACTGACCTCTCTAGGTATCCTAGGATAATCCACTAAGGTCACCAATTCACATTCAACAATTGGACACAATAGTCATAGATCGGAACCACACGTATTGGCAGGGAAACAAAGCTCGAAATTTTGAAAGTGATTCCACCTAGTAAGCCTCCGACTTTTGAAATCCTCATTTGTCAATCTTTAATGACTTCTACTTTGGTTTCATGGACTTGGATAATTTACTCTCCATAATACATCAAAGCCCTAGATCCTAATCTAGTTGTTGGTTTTCTATAAAAAATTGTCTAATTTATTTTAGAATTAAGTTTATTTTAGGGTTGTTGATTACGCAAAGGGTTAATGTCTATTGTGTGCTTTGTGAGAAAACAATGTTTCTTTGGTGTTTTTATTTGCAACTTTATATTGCAATGTTTAATGAAGAATGTACAATATAATAACTTGTTTTTCTCAATCCTTTTAAATGTCCCAATAAACTACTTGCAAAAAATAAATGATATCAAATGACCCACAACATATATTGCAAAGTGATTACAACAAAGTCTGCAAGGTACTTGTGTGACTATGCCTAGTTCATAAGTTATCCATAATAATTTACAAACAATAACCATGCATTGTTTTTAAATGAAATTTTGCAAAGGAATGCTCAAACGTACAACAATTATGCAACCATGTTTAAGCTCAGATTATACATAAATCATATGGTATAAAAAATAACTCAGCAATGAACTTAAGGTTCAGATGGTGTATGTATTAGTCCACAATTTAAACGTTGCAAAGACACTTCATTACATAGATTGTATAATGGATTTGCCAACAGTAAGTAGCAAGTAATGTATATTTTCCAATGGATTAGATGATAAGGTCTACATCATTGCTTTACTGTAAGTGTAAGTAAGAACAACTTTGTCCACTTTTCTAAGATTAGATATAGCAAGAAAATGAGTTATGGAACCCTTCTTCAATATCACGTTCAACCAAATTTTGAGATTGTAATAATAGACAATGATTAAGCCAAGAAAATAAGTTTAAATGGACATGTCTGTAATGAAGTAATCCAACCAGATTAGGAGATCAAATAATATCCTCAATGAATAGACACACTTCAAAACCATATGCTCCAAAAAATGTGAGGTGTTCAAAGATCAGTCCTCGTGATGAATGAAGTTGTGTACCAAAGTGCATGTTTTAAGGAACAACACTTAATGAAGTCCTTTTAGATGGAAAAATACATAATGGATAATATTGATCCAAACGAAAAAAAATAGTCTCTGCAACAATTTGAAAATTTATGACAATGATGAACAATAGAGAATTTATGGAAAATGTCTTAATGACTTGAGAGAGTTTGGTATTATTTTAGGGAGTTTGAAAAGGTAGATAATGTGTCCAAATAAACAAGAAAAAAAAAATTGAAGAATGCTACCCACAAACAACCTCCTTTAACAAGTAATTTAACTCTGAAATTTTGCAAATTCAGAAAGTTTTGAGTAGAGGTAAACATGAGACTATTTTACTAATTCTTTGAGAGAGTTTGAGGTCAACTGAATGGATTTGAAAATATGAGTAGTGTATCTTGATAACCCAGAAACTCAGATTGAAGAATGATGCCAAGAGACAACCATTAAATTATGTAATGTTTACCACATGTATTTAGTGTTTTGGGTAGTCAAATGTATGAGGGAAATGTAATAACGCCCTAGGGGGGGATTTGATCATTGGGTAGATTTGAAATGGGTTTGTGGTGGTTAAATAAACCATAAGCCATATTTGGGAGTCACTCCTAAAACAATAATATAAGTCTATTTTGATCTTTGAAGAAGGTTGATTTCACATAGTGAACAAATCACTCTAGATCTTAACAATATGGTATCAAATGAATTGATTCTAACCTGCAAAACAAGTGAAATTTGAGCTAGGGTTTGATAAGGTATAATAGGTGGCTTAATTTGTTTTTACAAACTCTTGTTCTTGGTAGCTTGGGTCACTAAGTAAAATCACCCAACAAAGGTTTTAGTGAATAATCTTCAATTAAGCTAAAAAAACTTAAACATTGTGATGGGTAAAATTTATTTATTGACTAAAGAAACAAGTGAGCAAGTCTTATCTACATTGGTTGGTGGGGTCGATATTGGTTTTGGTGAAGATACCTCCCTTTCCTAAGATTGTTGAAGTTCTCCACACCAACAAGTGAGCATGGGAAAGGTTCAAGCTAGGGCAATGGTTTTGAGAGTTTTTCAAAGAGGGTATGATCATAAACTGAATAAAACCTTAAGAAGGGTTACTAAAGGGTTTAATTAAATATTATGTGAGAAAAATAATCCATAGACATTACCTTTCTAGAGAATTCAATTTAAATGAACTATTCAAGGAAAAAGATAAGACAAGAAACATACCTTATTCGATTGATCCTCAAGCAAAGCCCCAGCTTCATAAAAAATCCATCATACCATTGCCATCGATTTAACCATGGAAGAAATATTCACTAACAATCAAAATATCTCACACAAAATTTTTGTCAAGAAATCTTTCCTTTATTCTCCAATGAGTGAAAATGGAAGAGGACTTCATTTTTTATAGGCGAGAAGTCTCCTTAAATACATTACAAAACCATGTGCTATCTCAAAACCATTTTCTTTAATTAAACCCTGAGAAAAATAAAATAAAAATAAAATAGATGGACAATTTGCTCATGAAATACAATATACCTTTAGAAATGGTCAAAATATAATAAAATATAGCTCCAAAGAGATGTGTCCTTTCTAGAAGCTTCAGACGTATGGTTCCAAAACAAAACGATATTTTTTGTGTAACAAATTACAACAAAAATGTAACTTTGTCAATTTTTTTCCCAATTTTCTATTATGACCCCATTTTGGAAATCCCATGGCATTTTTGCATGAAATGGGGTTGAGTTGGTGGAATTTTTGGCAATCTGTCAGAAGATAATTTCCCCTGAAGTTGGCCATCATGAGAAATGTTCTAAAATCATCTCATAACCACCTCTAACCACCCACATGTGTGAGAATCTTCCTCCAAGTATCTCATGCATGCTCTGTATGTTGACAAGTGTACAAAGCAATGATGTGGCATACTAGTCATAGTCTAATGCATAGTAACAAATCCCAATGCAATGACACATATATTGATGTGGTACACAGATACCAAGGAAAATGTTAAGGATCCCAGTTTCTGTAGATATGGCCATAGAAGAATAAATGGATCTACATGCATCATCATGGATCTCGAGACATGGTACATGTATCCCAATGCACAATACCTATTTGAAATGGTGCGTCTAACACCTTAGCTAGTCATTAATTGGTGGCACCTACTGAAAATTTATTAGAAACACATAACAAAATGGGTTAATTTTAATACATGTCTAAGTCTTACCCGGGGAACATTATTAATCATTATACATTAATCAAATCCTAAGAAAAACCTATATTTCCTAAGTTTTTATTTTAAATATAGGCAATTAATGTGCAATAGTGATGAAAGGGAAGGAGAATGATTCCATGTGATGAGTCTTGGACATGCATAGGTCATGTTTGTTTTTGTTTTTCTCATTCATCCAACTTCATTTTGGCTAGGAATTGTTTGTAATATCCTTCTAAAGGGAGCTTATCATTAAGTTACCATCATCGACCTATTTTTTACTACCCCTTTCAGACTTTTTATTTTGATGTTCACTTTATTGAACAAGTTCCTATTCTTTAGACATTCTTTAGAAAATGAGGGACTAGAGGAAACGACCTTATAGTGAGGGGCATTGCTCAAGTTTTATTTTTTTGGATTTTTTCTTTTTAAATTTTTCTCTTCGCCTCTTAGCCATGGTGGATTTATTTGATTCGAGATTTGACATTGACCTTTAATTTTGACCTTTGAGAACTCATACATGACATGATACAATTATTTTTTAATTGGATGGAATGAATGATACTAGGGGGGTGGAAAGTGGTTAGTGTGGTTAGGATATGGGCATGTCTATACAGTCTAAACACCCAGTTGTACAAGTTAACCAAGGAAAAGACACACTTATAACATAAAACATGTTTCTAAAAGTACTATGAGGAAATCAATAAAATTATGTACATTATGAAATGCTAATCGATAATCCTTAGGTGATTACCACTTCACGACACACAAAAGGGTTATATCATCATGTCAAAATAAATATTAATACATGGAAAGTTAATGGAGTAAATTGGACCATACCATACCACATCAAAGTGCATTTTCCATATGAGGAGCGAGATTGAACTGAGCTACATCATAGCTAAGATAGCATGATCATGTATCAATGGAGAAAGAGGAATGAATCTATCTTGATCTAACAAAGGGGTGCATGATATCTCATGTAAGAAAAAACATGACACCCTTGTGAGGGTATCCAAAGTTTGTTACCCATGAGAGGGTAACGTCTAGATCCTACTTGGGGACATGCACTATATGAAAGAGTGTATGAGAACTCTAGAATATCCACATACATACGTTATACAAACTATGTAATCTAGAAAATGATGTAAAATTATGGGGCAAATATACCACTCCAATTAAAAAAATGAAAGGAAAGTATTGTGTTGAATCAAAATATTTTCACCAAGTCTAGACATGAAGTGAAAGCATATGTAAAAACTTACTTAAGTAAATCAATATGCATCAAGAAAAGCAAAAAAGGAATGAAAGTGAACACTCAAACGACAAGCAATCATGCATGGAAAGAAAAATCACTCTAACTAATGCCTAGGGAGCTTATTCATGACTACCCTACTAAATAACTAAAGGATGTGGTTGCTAGGTGAAATGAAAAATACAAAGCAACCACTCAAGGAACTTATTAATAGTTTGAATCAGTTGAGGCGAATTCGTAGGTCACATAAATGTCATCATACCTATGAATGTAATATAATATAAAGTTGATAAATATATGTGTATAATGGATAAATGAGCCTAAATGGGTGATTAGTTGGAGTGGGTGCAACCACTCCAACCATCCATTTCATTGTATAAACACCTATCAAAGCATGAATAAAGAGGGTAGAATGTTCTCCCCGATATATCTTCCTTGATGGTCTCTTGTGTGCATGTCACAATGTAGTCTCTTTCCTAAATGTTGATTGGAAGTTAGCCTTCCAACATATGGCGTTATTGCCTCATTCATTTGATATATTGAAGATGTTTTTAGAATGTTTGTGCTGGATGAAATATTTTTTTTGGCTTCTTGATGCTGAAGACAATCCCGCCCAAAATTTTAAAGAGATGCTGAGATTTAAAAAAAGTAATGAAGATGAAATGTAATTAAGATCGACTATACAAGAAATATCTAATCGTGCTTGAAGAATTGACAAAATCATTGCTCATGGGTGTTCATGGAGGTTGCTTGTATCAAGAAATTATGAAGAAAATTGTTTGTTGATGTGCATTGAACATTTTTTTTGACAGGTTCTTTTGGATGCTATTCGTGGTTGATTGAAATATGAGCTACAATACCAATGATACACACTCTTTTTAATCAATACTTGTTGAGAATGAAAGAAATAAAATTATCGGTGGGCATATGCTAGTTGATTGAACTATAATGGTTAAGAACACGTGTTTCCTCTTAAGAGGTCACAAGTTCAAATCCAGAGGGGGGTAGGGTATGTATACCTCTGTAGACTTTACCAATCAAATCGTTGGGGAGAGGGGGGTCCCTTGTCGCACAAACAAGGGGGTCTCGTACACCAATTTGGTGTGGTGGCTTGGCCGTGACCTTAAAAATATATTATTATTATTATTATTTAATTTAAAAGATTATTGGTGATGTCGAAAAGGAAAGAACAAAATGTTGATCATGTAAATAGTTGGCTAATTAAAGTACTTGTGATGCTACTTCCTAGGCGAAATGATGAAGAATGATGGAAGAGAGACAATGCCCAAATACAATAAGAAATGTTCATTGAATGTATGGACTAGCACAACCGCAAAGTAGGATGGTGAACACCAATAGGTATCAGTGTTAAAACCCGCTTTAAAACCCCACTCCATAAAAAAATGAATGCCATTCACACTCCAAACTTGGAATGAGGTTGTTCACATTCCAACATTTTAATCAATCTATAGTTTAATCATATAAACTTGAAAATAAAAAATTCCACAGATATTAATTCTTGTTAATCATTTAAACGTGGTAATCATATTGTCTTACAGTAATTTCTTAATATGATTAGGTAAATGTGAAAAAGTAAACAAGTTAACTGATACATTCATAAATGCAAGGAAGTTATGAACAATGAATCGTATTCATTGATTTGAGAGTACCACTAAGAATATGCTAGCATATTTTATTTCTAGCCATCAAATTAGGTTTTTAGATTAAAAGATCATTAATTGTGAACATTATAAATAGGTGTAAGCCCATCGACATAACTAGTTGATGGTGGAGCAGGAGTTCAAAGATGGTTCACTGGATAGTTATGGTTGCCCAAATCGAAGATCCTATCTAGATGAGGATCACATTATTGTTAATGGGTGTTGTCAAATGGTTAGTTGTTTGTTGCTGAGTACAAGAAAAATAAGTTATTCTAAACGCTTTAATCATTCCTAGTTAGGTTAAAGTTGAATTATAAAAAAGGTAATATTGCACCAGAAATCCTGGTCGACTTGGGTTTCATGTGGATGTGTTGGGTTGATTTCAATCTAGGGTTTCATTTGTTTATTGACAAATCTGAATGCCATTTTCACGTGGAGGCCGACCAACACTAGTACCAACATTTACAGTTGGATTCGATGAATCGATAATGTCTATTGAGTGTGCCCTTCAGACCTTAAGAAAGAATAATAATGCATATACCCAACCAGGGATTTTTCGATTTGGAAGTCGAAAAATGATGACTCCATTTTCCCTATGAATGCATTAGTCTAAGATCTCTCCCTTGAGTTTTTAATCACAACTTTCAAACATCCAAATATTTGAAAAAACTACTAACACCTTCTAACCCTATATTAGATTGATCTACTAACCTTATTGCTTCTACTATTCAATGAATTTACAACCATACTTTGTAGCATTTAAATCTTTTCTAGGCAATTGAAAAGATTGACTAATGCATCGCCTTATTTTCTTTTGATGAATGTTGGTGTTATGATATTGATGATTAATCATTCTTGCTCATTTTGAATCTTATCTAAAGCATTAATTGTGAAGTATTGTCTTGTGATTATTGCTACTATACATCTTTGTTTACTTCATCAATATAATATTCAATTCCTTTTATTGAGAAAGTCTCTGATTATATGAAGTACTAACCAACAAGTGCTCTTGCAAAATGTAGTTTTATGTTGCTTTGTTCCGGGTAGTTACACTTCTGATTTATTATTTCTTTATTGTTTGTTTAACCGGACTTTCTTATTGGTGGTGACTTGTGAGAGGGAACCTTTTACTTGGCCTTTATCCTTTTCCTTGTCAAAACCCCAGGTCATCGGGGACGTCTCCCCTGGGCCTACCACCCTAAATAGAAAGAGACATCATGTTGAGGTGGCAGCGATAGGATAGTCTCTCGTTACGCCAATTTGTCTTCATTTGCCTTTTAGCTTCTATCAAAGCACAAATTGCACGATAACAGGCACATAGAGAAATTTCAACACAATGTACCACCCATGGTATGATGGGAAAATAAAATGGGTAATTCAAGTAATTGAAGAATTTTTTTTGCATGTATATGATGGATAAACCATTCAAATGGGAATATTTCCTAACTTGGTGGAGTTTGTATACAATAATGGGCATCATGTATACTTAGGAATGAGGATTTTCGAAGCCCCAGATGTTATAATATGTAACACTCCAACATGTTGGGATTATACAACATATAGAATTGTACTTGGGCTAGAATTACTCAAATAAATGGAAGAACAAGTTGCTAAAATTAAGAAAAATATGAAGTACCTTAGAATCAAGAAAGGAAAATAATGATGATAAAAATAGAATGTACAAGGAATTTTATATTAGGAATCATTTTTTCCTAAAAGTAAAATCAAGGAAGATATCTACATTAAAACTTGGAAGTTATGTTAAGTTAACACCAATATATTGTTTCACATTTAAAGTGTTAGATACATGTTGACCCCTCCAAAACCCATGCCCTTGGGCATGGAGACCCCCATTTTTATTTTATGATTCATTGATTTCATCGAGATACATTACTTGTTTCATGACAATTATGTTTTATTTGTTGGATGATTGATTTATGGTGGTTTATCATGTCCTTGATCTTTACTCTTAGATGACCTTAACTCACCCTTTTCTTGCATCACTTTGATGGAAATGAATGAAGCTCTAGTTACATGTATCTTCTTAGATTGTTCTTTGAGTTTGAATATTAATCATCCTCTTTGCATTACATCAACATTAAATGCATTCCAAGGAAAGAAATTAATGCATATAGTATTTTTATCTCCCAGACACTCCCTAAAGGAAAATTCCAACCTTTGATACGGGGTAAATCCTAAGAAAACTATAAAGTGGATCCCTATTTGTACCTATACAACTCACTCCACAATTTAGTCTAAGAAAGATCGAGAGAAGGGGGGATCCCATGTAATCGAATCAAGTCATATCATTATAGTTTTCAGAGGTAATTGAGGTCAAGGACCTGACACAATACCACATAGCACACTCCTATTAATCTAAGTAATCAATGAGAAAACTAATGGATGAAGGGGCCTTATGCAAGATAAAACCTTGGGGGATTCTAAGTCCCCAAATCCTAACTAGCGAAGGCAGGAGAGACAATTATGATAACATTCTCTCAATGGTCACCTAGGGGTGCAAGTATCCCCATGCAGAAGAGCACCCTCCCTAGGCGTCAAAATGATGATTATGCGTTTGCCTCAAGTACAATAGGTATTCCCCCTATACTGACCTCTCTAGGTATCCTAGGATAATCCACTAAGGTCACCACTTCACATTCAACAATTAGACAAAATAGTCATAGGTTAGGACCACACGTATTGGCAGGGAAACAAAGCTCGAAATTCTGAAAGTGATTCTACCTAGCAGGCCTCCCACTTTTGAAATCCTCATTTGTCAATCTTTAATGACTTGTAGTTTGGTTTCATGGCCTTGGATAATTTACTCTCCATCCTACATCAAAGCCCTAGATCCTAATCTAGTTGTTGGTTTTCTATAAAAAATTGTATAATTGCTTTTAGGATTAAGTTTATTTTAGGGTTGTTGATTATGCAAAGGGTTAATGTCTATTGTGTGATTTGTGAAAAAAACAATGTTCCTTTGGTGTTTTTATTTTCAATGTTATCTTGCAATGTTTAATGAAGAATGTACAATATAATCACTTGTTTTTCTCAATTCTTTTAAATGTCCCAATAAACTACTTGCAAAAAATAAATGATATCAAATGACCCACAACATATATTCCAAAGTGCTTACAACAAAGTTTGCAAGGTACATGTGTGAATATGCCTAGTTCATAAGTTATCCATAATAATTTACAAACAATAACCATGCATTGTTGTTAAATGAAATTTTGCAAAAGAATGCTCAAACGTACAACAATTATGCAACCACGTTTAAGCTCAAATTATACACAAATCATATTGTATAAAAAATAACTCAGCAATGAACTTAAGGTTCAGATGGTTTATGTATTAGTCCACAATTTAAACATTACAAAGACACTTCATTCCATAGATTGTATAATAGATTTTCCAATAGTAAGTAGCAAGTAATGTATCTTTTCCAATGGGTTAGATGATAAGGTCTACGCCATTGCTTTACTGTAAGTGTAAGCAAGAACAACTCTGTCCACTTTTCTAAGATTAGATATAGCAATAAATTGAGTTATGGAACCCTTCTTCAATACCACGTTCAACCAAATTTTGAGATTGTAATAATAGACAATGATTAATCCAAGAAAATAAGTTTAAATGGACAAATCTGTAATGAAGTAATCCAACTAGATTAGGAGATCAAATAACATCCTCAATGAATAGACACACTTCAAAACCATATGCTCCAAAAAATGTGAGGTGTTCAAAGGCCAGTCCTCATGATGAATGAAGTTGTGTAACAAAGTGCATGTTTTAAGGAACACCAATTAATGAAGTCCTTTTAGATGGAACAATACATACTGGATAATACTGATCCAAACAAAAAAAATATTCTGTAGAACAATCTGAAAATTTATGACAATGTTGAACAATGGAGAATTTATGGAAAATGTGCTAACCCCTTGAGAGAGTTTGGTATTATTTTAGGGGGCTTGAAAAGGTAGACAATGTGTCCAAATAAACCAGAAAAAAAAATTGAAGAATGCTACCCACAAACAACCTCCTTTAACAAGTAATTTAACTCTGAAATTTTGCAAATTCAAAAAGTTTTGAGCAGAGGTAAACTTGAGGCTATTTTTCTAATTCCTTGAGAGATTTTGAGGTCAACTGAATGGATTTGAGAATATGAGTAGTGTATCTTGATAACACAGAAACTCATATTAAAGAATGATGCCAAGAGACAACCCTCAAACAACCATTAAATTGTGTAATGTTTACCACATGTATTTAGTATTTTGGGTAGTGAAATGTATGAGGGAAATGTAATAACGCCCTAGGGAGGGATTTGATCATTGAGGTGATTTGAAATGGGTTTTGTTGTGGTTAAATAACCCAAAATACATATTTGGGATTCCCTCCTAAAATAGTAATATAAGTCTATTTGGATCTTTGAAGAAGGTTGATTTCACATAGTGAACAAATCACCCTAGATCTTAAGAGTATGGTATCAAATGAATTGATTCTGACCTGCAAAACAAGTGAAATTGGTGCTAGGGTTTGATAGGGTATGATAGGTGGCTTAATTTGTTTTTACAAATCCTTGTTCTTTCAAGCTTAGGTCACTAAGTAAAATCGCCCAACAAGGGTTTTAGTGAATAATCTTCAATTAAGCTAAAAAAAACTTAAACATTGTGATGGGTAAAATTTATTTATCGTCTGAAGAAACAAGTGAGGAAGGCTTATCTACATTGGCTAATAGGGTCGATATTGGTTTGGTGAAGATACCTCCCTTTCCTAAGATTGTTGAAGTTCTCTACACCAACAAGTGAGGACAGGAAAGGTTCAATATAGAGAAATGGTTTTGAGAGTTTTTCAAAGAGGGTATGATCATAAACTGAATAAAACCTTAAGAAGGGTTACTAAAGGGTTTAATTAAATATTATGTGAGAAAACTAAGCCATAGACATTAACTTTCTAGATAATTCAATTTAAATCAACTATTCAAGGAAAAAGATAGGACAAGAAACATACCTTATTCGATTGATCCTCAAGCAAACCCCCAACTTCATAAAAAATCCATCATACCATTGCCATCGATTTAACCATGGAAGAAAAAATCACTAACAATCAAAATATCTCACACAAAAAATTTGTCAAGAAATCTTTCTTTATTCTCCAATGAGTGAAAATGGAAGAGGACTTCTTTTTTTATAGGCGAGAAGTCTCCTTAATTACATTACAAAACCATGTGTTATCTCAAAACCATTTTCTTTAATTAAACCCTGAGAAAAATAAAATAAAAATAAAATACATGGACAATTTGCTCATGAAATACAATATACCTTTAGAAATGGTCAAAATATAATAAAATATAGCTCCAAAGAGATGTGTCCTTTCTAGAAGCTTCAAACGTACGGTTCCAAAACAAAATGATAATTTTTGCGCAACAAATTACAACAACAATGTAACTTTGTCAATTTGTTTTCCCAATTTTCTATTATAATCCCATGGCAATTTTGCATGAAATGGAGTTGAGTTGGTGGAATTTTTGGCAATCTGTCAGAAGATAATTTCCCCTGAAGTTGGCCATCATGATAAATGTTCTAAAATCATCTCATAACCACCTCTAACCACCCACATGTGTGAGAATCTTCCTCCAAGTGTATCATGCATGCTCTGTATGTTGACAAGTGTACAAATCTGTTAAGCCCTAATATTGGCCCATTACCCCTTAATTGGGGCATATTATATTAGTAATGTTATTTTATTTATGTTGGCTTTAGGCCATTAGCTATAATTATACCTCCTAGTCTCCTATATATACCAAGGAGACATTTTCATTTTTAATCATCTTGTACTTGAACATTTAAGTGGGGTAAAAGGAGGTTGCCCCCTCGAAGAGGCTTATTATTTGAAATTATCTCTTTTTCAAGGCGTTGAGTACTTTTTCTGAGGTTTTTCTATACTATATTGATATTTGGTTCTTAACATATGGTATCAGAGCTCAAGGTCTTGGGGTTTCGTTGCTAAATCTGAGACACCTTGGAATTTTTGCTATAACTATTTTTCTACAAAGTTTCAGAAGGAACGAATTGGAGGATATTTAGTAGATGGATCAAGGTACGTTGGGTTAAAATTTAAGCTCCTGAGGCCTTATACTTTCAGAGATACAGCCTGTACAAGATAGGGTTCTGGAATCATCTTGAACTGAGTCATTGCGGAATTTTCTCTATAAAAACGTTTCTATAACGTCTCAGACCCTGAAATCTGGAGGATATTTACAGAAATTAGTAAGGTATCTGTGGTAAAAGGTTCAGCTTCTGGGTCATCTAAATTTGTAGATACACCCTGTGTAAGATAAGGTATCCGACTAGTCCTATTGACTAGTCTCAAGAATGTGTTCCAGGTAAAACAATCTTAACTTCTTCCTAGAGTATCCAAATTGAGTGGGACTAGTTTCATTGAATCGTGGACAGTCTGTAGTATTTCTGGTGTGAGTTTCATAATTTTATATCAATTATTTTGTGCAGGGCATGCTATACAAGTGAGATCTCCTGGAAAGGCCAAAAATCGGCAAGTTGTGGGGAATTTACCGTAAATTACACTTGGCACATCCAATTTTGATCAGACCTGTGGAATTGCAGAGAAGAAATATCAAAGAACTACATAAAATAAATTTTCATACCCAGAAGGGTTGAAACTTGGGAGATACAATAGAAGATATATTGTCTAGCAGAACCACCTCAAAATCAAGGTTCAAAAGTGACACTTGGCCAACATGCCACCAAAAAAGGGAACTTCTACACCAAATAAGCCTCCAAAAAATCCTACTTGGACTCTTGATGAAGGTGAAGAAATGCGTAGGGACATAATGAACTACAAAATAAGATGGATTCAATGGAATCTATGTTGGATACTAAGATGGATGGTTTAAAAGGGGAGATCATGGAAGTATTGAAAATTTTCATAACAGAGAAGACACCTGAAAGTGAAACTGCATCCCATGAAATTCATGATGAGGACACAAGGAAGGTGAATCAAGAATGGAGAAACTCCAACTTTGGTTTGAAGACCAACCACATTCCTAAGATTGATATGAGGAAGT
>ML795868.1:1068715-1086984 GCA_009831015.1 Picea engelmannii
AGTAATTTAACTCTGAAATTTTGCAAATTCAAAAAGTTTTGAGCAGAGGTAAACTTGAGACTATTTTTCTAATTCCTTGAGAGAGTTTGAGGTCAACTGAATGGATTTGAAAATATGAGTAGTGTATCTTGATAACCCAGAAACTCATATTAAAGAATGATGCCAAGAGACAACCCTCAAACAACCATTAAATTATGTAATGTTTACCACATGTGTTTAGTGTTTTGGGTAGTGAAATGTAATAATGCCCTAGGGGGGGATTTGATCATTGGGGTGATTTGAAATGGGTTTTGTGGTGGTTAAAAAACCCAGAAGACATATTTTGGATTCCCTCCTAAAATAGTAATATCAGACTATTTGGATCTTTGAAGAAGGTTGATTTCACATAGTGAACAAATCACTCTAGATCTTAAGAGTATGGTATCAAATGAATTGATTCTGACCTGCAAAACAAGTGAAATTGGTGCTAGGGTTTGAGAGGGTATGATAGGTGGCTTAATTTTTTTTTACAAATCCTTGTTCTTTCAAGCTTAGGTCACTAAGTAAAATCGCCCAACAAGGGTTTTAGTGAATAATCTTCAATTAAGCTAAAAAAAAATTAAACATTGTGATGGGTAAAATTTGTTTATCGACTGAAGAAACAAGTGAGGAAGTCTTATCTACATTGGTTGATAGGGTTGATATTGGTTTGGTGAAGATACCTCCCTTTCCTAAGATTGTTGAAGTTCTCCACACCAACAAGTGAGCATGGGAAAGGTTCAAGATAGAGCAATGGTTTTGAGAGTTTTTCAAAGAGGGTATGATCATAAACTGAATAAAACCTTAAGAAGGGTTACTAAAGGGTTTAATTAAATATTATGTGAGAAAACTAAGCCATAGACATTACCTTTCTAGAGCATTCAATTTAAATCAACTATTCAAGGAACAAGATAGGACAAGAACCATACCTTATTCGATTGATCCTCAACCAAACCCCCAGCTTCATAAAAAAATACATCATACCATTGGCATTTATTTAATCATGGAAGAAAAGCTCACTAACAATCAAAATATCTCACACAAAATTTTTGTCAAGAAATCTTTCCTTTATTCTCCAATGAGTGAAAATGGAAGAGGACTTCATTTTTTATAGGTGAGAAGTCTCCTCAATTACATTACAAAACCATGTGTTATCTCAAAACCATTTTCTTTAATTAAACCTTGAGAAAAATAAAATACAAGGACAAATTGCTCATGAAATACAATATACCTTTAGAAATGGTCAAAATATAATAAAATATAGCTCCAAAGAGATGTGTCCTTTCTAGAAGCTCCAGGCGAATGGTTCCAAAACAAAACGATAATTTTTGTGCAACAAATTACAACAACAATGTAACTTTGTCATTTTTTCCCCAATTTTCTATTATGACCCCATTTTGGAAATCCCATGGCAATTTTACAGGAAATGGAGTTGAGTTGGTGGAGTTTTTGGCACTCTGTCAAAAGATAATTTCCCTTGAAGTTGGACATCATGAGAAATGTTCTAAAATCATATCATAACCACCTCTAACCACCCACATGTGTGAGAATATTCCTCCAAGTAGCTCATGCATGCTTTGTATGCTGACAAGTGTACAAAGCAATGATGTGGAATCCTAGTCATAGTCTAATGCACTGCCACAAATCCCAATGCAATGACACATATATTGATGTGTTACACAGATCCCAAGGAAAATGTCAAGGATCCCAATGTCTGTAGATATGGCCATAGAAGAGTAAATGGATCTCCATGCATCATCATGGATCTCGAGACATGGTACATGTATCCCAATGCATAATACCCATTTGAAATGGTGGGTCTAACACCTTAGCTAGTCATTAATTGGTGACGCCTGGTGACAATTTCTTAGAAAAACATAACAAAATGGGTTAATTTTAATACTTGTCTAAGTCTTACCCGGGGAACATTATTAACCATTATACATTAATCAAATCCTAAGAAAAACCTATATTTTCTAAGTTTTTAGGTGAAAAATAGGCAATTAATGTGCAATAGTGATGAAAGGGAAGGGGAATGATTCCATGTGATGAGTCTTGGACATTCATAGGTCATGTTTGTTTTTGTTTTTTTCTTTCATCCAACTTCATTTTGGCTAGGAATTGTTTGTACTATCCTTCTAAAGGGAGCTTATCATTAAGTTACCATCATAGACCTATTTTTTACTACCCCTTTCAGACTTTTTCTTTTGATGTTCACTTTATTGAACAAGTCCCTATTCTTTAGACATTCTTTAGAAAACGAGGGACTAGGGGAAACAACCTTATAGCGAGGGGCATTGCTCAAGTTTTATTCTTTTGGATTTATTCTTTTAAAATTTTTCTCTTCACCTCTTAGCCATGGTGGATTTATTTGATTCGGACTTTGACATTGACCTTTCATTTTGACCTTTGAGAACTCATACATGACATGATACAATTATTTTTTAATTGGATGGAATGAATGATACTAGGGGGGTGGAAAGTGGTTAGTGTGGTTAGGATATGGGCATCTCTATACAATATAAACACCCAATTGTACAAGTTAACCAAGGAAAAGACACACTTATAACATAAAACATGTTTCCGAAAGTACTATGAGGCGATCAATAAAATTATGTGCATTATGAAATGCCAATTGATAATCCTTAGGTGTTTACCACTTCACGACACACAAAAAATTTATATCATCATGTCAAAATAAATATTAATACATGGAATGTTAATGGAGTAAACTAGACCATACCATACCACATCAAAGTGCATTTGTCATATGAGGTGCGAGATTGAACTTAGCTACATCATAGCTAAGATAGCATGATCATGTATCAATGGAGAAAGAGGAATGAATCTATCTTGATCTAACAAAGGGGTGCATGTTATCTCATGTAAGTAAAAACATGACACCCTTGTGAGGGTATCCAAAGGTTATTACCCGTGAGAGGGTAAAGTCTAGATCCTACATGGGTACATGCACTATATGAAAGAGTGTATGAGAACTCCAGAATATCCACATAGATATGTTCTACACACTATGTAATATAGAAAATGATGTAAAATTATGGGGCAAGTATACCACTCCAATTAAGAAAATGAAAGGAAACTGTTGTGTTGAATCAAAATATTTTCACTAAGTTGAGACATGAAGTGAAAGCATATGTAAAAACTTATTTAAGTAAATCAATATGCATCAAGGCAAGAAAACAAGGAATGAAAGTGAAAACTCAAATGGCAAGCAATCGTGCAAGGAAAGAAAATTCTTTCTTACTAATGCCTAGGGAGATTATTATGATGATAAGGTGAGGAGGTTAGGATGATCCTAATAAATCATGAAAGCGAAGATGATAAGGTGAGGAGGTTAGGATGATCCCACTAAAATTCGTAATAAGGTGAGGAGGTTAGGATGATCCCACTAAATCATGAAAGTGAGTAAGATCCAAACCATTCGGAAGCCACCTCACCATAGAATCTTATCCTTCTAGAAGCATTGAGAAGATGTTCGTTTTTCCTACGTACAAGAATTTCCGCACCCTAGCTATAGAGCATCCAACGGAAACTCTGCAGCCTAGCTATAGTGCAGCCTGCAGAAATAAGGAATTTCCTCACCCTAGCTATAGTAAAACCTACAAAAACTAGGCATTTCCTCACCCTAGCTATAGTGTAGCCTATAGAAACCAGGCATTTCCGCACCCTAGCTATATTGCAACCTGCAAAAATCCTCTTTAATAGGGTTTTTAAAGAGGAAAGCACAACTTCTTCTCTCAGGAAAAGTTATTCTCCCTTCTTTCTTCAGGAATTCAGGCCACTGACCCCTCTGAAGGAAACAAATAGGTTTACATCATTAACGATCATAGGGATGACAAAAATAATGTGTAACAGAGAGCCCCCCAAAGTATGAAGTTTGAACAGAGTGATAGCTAAAATACTTTGTCGAGAGTGTGTAGGGAAGAAGGAACACGTCAGTCGAAAACCTACCAACAAACAAGGAAATACAGTACAATAATATATCATCACTAAGGTAGGCATTCCCATACTCAGAATACAAATGAATCAAAGAATAAATTTCGAAATGCAAAGATCCATGTCAAGTAAGATAGGTCATGGCCACCAAACATACACTATGGATCCATGCCAATATGACTCAAATTTGAACATAGCCACCAAAAATACACGGTGGATCTATGTGTTGAAGACTCAAATTTGAACATATCCACAAGACATACAATGTGGATCTATGCACCAGTACAATCTGAATATACTCCAACACAACCTGAATCTGTCAGAAAATATCTAGGGTCTTTATCTCCACCACTCTATAGGCAAATCTAACCATGCGATTATAGATGTTGAATTCCAACATGGTAGAAACCACTTGATTACCGGTCATTAGTGTATACTGTTAACAAGTGCGAGGGAAATCACCATTAATGTCAATCACTCCCAAGGTACTCTAGTACAATCCGACGAATGTGAATTAATGAGTTGAAGTCGAACACTCGATGGAATCTCTCGATCAGAGGTCAATAATGAAAACCCACTGTGGAAAGCGAGGAAACATGCCATTGAGGCATGCAAGTTCCAAGGTACCAATTATTTTCTAAGTCTAATTCATGGATAATGAGTTGAAGTTGATAGGAAAAGACTCATCACAGGAGGGCCTTAATGTATCCCCCATCAATGACACAAAACGGGTAACAAGATTTGAAGTAGATGAGAGTAACCAGTAACTCAGGACTGACTCAGGGATGGCCAACGCAATAGAAGTCTTAAGGACTGCAGAAATGGCCAATGCAATAGGAGGCTTTTCGGGTTGAACTTCTCTTTGAACATATTGACGACACGACAACTATCTTGGAAACACTGACTCAACAACAGGGATCACAGACCAACTTGTAATCTTATAAAGGAGTATGATAAAGAGACAAGCAAATTTTCCAACCTAGACACAAGGCAAGTGAAAGGGTGTCATGTTCAAAAGAGACTCTTCCATGGAATACAGGCTTAGAGACATTTCTTTCCCAATTCCCCCCCCCACCATTTATGGTGAGTACCTCTTTATTTTTACACAAGCTTGAGGAGGATAACATATGCTTGAAATGTAAGCTCATCCTTCGGATGAGTCCTTCGGAGTATGTTTAACGAACCCTAGGAAGGAGTTGTTCGGTCCCATATGGGCCTTTCGATGTTTTTTTTACGAGTCCAAAGAAAGAAAACTCAGGGGTTTTTCATGTTTAGAGAGTCTGAAAAACAATTAAAGAGAACTCTCTCAGTTCATTTTTCGTAAAGTAGTCTGATGAGACCAAAAAAGAGATAAACTAATGCTCAACAAACATTTTCTTCAAGTAATTTTATGAGTTTGAAAAGAACAAGGTCGCTTAGCAATATTTTCATGTTTAGAGAGTCTGAAAAGAGCTTAAAGGGAACTCTAGGGGGTTCCTTTTTCGTATAACCTTTACGAGTCCGAAAAAGTGATAAAATTTTACTCGGTTACATTCTCACTGATTTACGAGCACAAGAAAGACCAAATACCAATATCGGTAACTTATTCTCAAGTATTTACGAGCATGAGAAAGAACAAAGACTAAGCTCGGGATTGTTTTCATTTTTACGCAAGCTTTAAAAAAAAAAACTATGCTTGGACCTAGTTTCATTTTTACACAAGATTGAACTAGAGGAAACTATGCTTGGGGTAGGTGGTTTCATTTTTACACAAGCTTGAACCATATAAAACTATGTGTGTGACTTCCCAACGCATGGTTGGTACTTAGCCCCCAACTTAAGAAGCTAGTGGCTCAACTTTAGCATGAAGTCCAGAGGCTGGAAGCATTGCCCCCCAAGATTCATTTCGTCCAACTGCAAAGGTGGAGGAAAGGAAGCTTCAAGTACTAGACGAAGGACTTGACTCAACAGAGAGAGGGAATTTGTTTCATGTTTTAACGAGCTTGACACAGGATAGGAACTATGCTCAAGAATCCAAGTTCAATCCCTAGACCTATGTTTCATTTTTTAATGAGATTGACACAAAAACAGGAACTATGCTCATAACCTCTGTTTCATTTTTTAACGAGGTTTCCACAGAGACGCAAATACTATCCTCATAATGGGTTTCATTTTTTAACGATCTTGAAATCAGAAAAAAATTCTCAAAGCTCTCTTCTTGATCATGGATTCCAAGAGGACAACGCTTTGGAAGGACACCATGTCAAGGGAGAAAACTCGGTCATGGCCTCCAAGAGATCTTCACTTGATGGGAGAAACACACTCTGGAAGGAACACACATCGAGGGCCTCGATTGGGGGAAGGAGATCAGGCTCTAATAGCCTTACCGAAGAAATTACCATGTCAATTACCGGATCCAATTCATAAGGGAGTGAGCCTACAGTGAGAGGCTCATCTGCATCGGCAATTGAAGGCATGGGAGACAATGCCACATAATTGACCTATGGCAGCGGTGATATCATTTGCATATAAGAACCATTTAGGGAAGTAATCCAGTAAGGACCGATGAATGAAAGTTGATCGATAGTCACAATTCTTCCATCGTGAGGGAAATATATCACACAAAAAAGAGTGGACACAATAGATTTCATGGAATAGACATAATCCCACCACAAAATCCAAGGGGTCTTGGAGTACCATGACATCAATAAAGACAGTTTTCCCTCCCAAAGTTATAGGAAACTGAGGAAGGGTCCCTAAAGGTTGATTGGTTCTTTTGTTAAAAGCTAACAGATTCTGTGTAACCGGCGCAAGCTAAGGACAACCCAAATCTTGTCAAGCAATAGAGGACAAAATACTAATAGACACACCTTCATCTATCAACGTCTGAGGAATGTCCCAACCAGAAACCTGTATTGTAATCTGGAAAGGAATGTGAGAGGGAATACAAGGTCCAGTTAGCATACCCTAATTAAAAAGGATGGCTTCATTACTTGGGGGAGGTTCCAAGAGAGAAGGAGGAATGCCCCCCGGTATGGTAGATTTTGTATCAACAAGAAAAACATGGGCAACATCGAGTTTACTCTCTATCGGGAGAGTAGGATCGACTGATAACGACATCAAATTGACCACTTGGGTTTCAGACTCCAAGGGGAGAATGGGGTCGATGGGTGTAAAGGGATCGACCATTTGGGTGACACTCTCTAACGAGAGAGTGGGATCGACCGATGATAGGATTGGAGCCATCATTTGGGTTGCACTCTCCAAGGGGAGAATGGGGTCGATGGGTGGAATCAGATCGACCACTTGGTCAACTGGTCCAACTAAGGACGTGACCATATTGACTACCTAATCAACTGGATTGACTGATGGGGGAACCAGATTGATCATTCCATTAACTACAGGTGGGTTGAGAGAAAGATTCCGATAAGTAGCTAGAAGTTGAGGCAGTGAAACAGTCATGTCTTCCAGTAATTTTGAAGCTTCGTCCATACGAGGGAAAATGTGAGTTTGACGACTCCCTCCACATAACCTATAAGGAAACTTGACTCTACTTTTCTTCTTCCCAAGGGTATTTTGACTAGTTGATGGGAGGTCATTAGCATGTTGTTCAGAGGCTAACAGAATGGGTTGGCGAGGGTGTGTAGACCATACTTCTATAACCTTGGATAGACCAGGGTAATCCTTAAAAACATGGCTACCCTTACAAAGCTTGCAAGGGTACCTAGGTTTACGGGTTGTTTGGGTGATCTTGACATCATCAACACTCCCAAAATGATCAACAGTAACCGATTTCTTTCCAACACGTCCGATAGTGGTTGGAATTTGAGATCCTTGTTTATTTTTCTTCTTCTTATTCTTCCTTTTCTTCTTCTTCTTATCCACCGAGTTACTACCTTCAGAGCTTTCACTCGATGAAGAAGATGAAATGGAAGAAGACCTTGCAAGTGGAGAAGGTGAAGAAGATATTACTGGTGAAGAAGGTGAAGGATCAACATGATGTTGATGTTCTTAGGGGGGAGTGCTTACAACAGAAGCACCAACTGCATTCAGGATTACCTGAGTAGAAAACAACCATACTGGTAATCCAATTGTGAGACCTAGAAGGCTCAAAGTAGCGATGTGAGGAGGACCAATGTCCCCATAAGAAGGAAAAACAAAAGGTTCCCCTAGAACAAGGGTTCCTTCATTGGTCATTCTGGGAACGGACGCCATTAAATAAAGATCCAACCTAGAGTTTGCTAGGGAGAACAAACAACACACACTAAAAATCTATTAAGCAAGCAAGCAAACAAAACCTTCTCACAATGAACTCACTAGTTGGTGTTGAAATCCAACGTCGCGGGAACAAAGTAAGAATGGGATGAGATAGAGTGGGTGGAAAAGTTATGTTGATGACTTGCTTAATGGACTTACACCCTGGTGCAAGCTCCCACACATAATCGTGAATATACCCTCCAAGGAGCCCGAGTGAGTTTGGCCAACGTTGATTCCAGGCACTGTGAAGACTTTCCCCTCCACAGTCACCTTGTCTAAAGACCCTAAAGAGATAGGTCACTAAGGTTACCAATTACTACAGTGATGCCTGGAGAAACAGTCGACAGTCCGATCCACGCACAAGGGCAGGGTATCTATCCAGAAATCAACTTGAAAGGCTTCCACTCATCATTGTGGGTATACCTTTCATAGTTAGTGTTAAAACAGAAAATTGTTTGGGTTTATTTGTTTCATATCTATTTTCTATTGTTGTTAGCTATCTTTGAAACAAAAAGTTTTAATTTCTTTCTTTATATTAGATTGGGGGCATCCTTGCATTTGAGGTAGCGAAATTGCATGATTTTTGGCATTTTTTGGTCTTGAATTCTGAAAATTTTTCTTGGGCGGGCCATGAATCGTGTATTGGTGTACAGTCTATTTTTCTCATTTCTTGAAGATATTGATATTGATGAGTTTTAAAATTTTGGGACATTGTGCATATGGGAATGATAAATGTTTTCTCCTTCTTGTAGCATAGATTTCATCGAAATGAAAATATTTCATATTCATCTATTTGCATAACTTTCGAGTCGGTCAAAACACAATATTTTCCACGCCCTTTTCTTTTTGAGTAACAACAACCATAAAATAAAGTGCTTATAAAAATTGATTAGACATTTTTATATTTTCTGGTAGCAAACCTACATTATATTAGTTGTAGGGCTTTGGAGTAGGTGTGAAAGATAACTTTCCAAAGCTACTAACAAATATAGAATCTTGAGTTAGGGAGTGGTGAAATCCACTTGCTAAAAAAATTCCTGGGAAGCCCTTCTAACACAAGGGTCAATCTTGAGGTCGCATTGAGACTGGCAGAGTTACTCACCCTGCTTTGGGATTTGGGATTATGTTTGACATAATCCCAAATCCCAAAAAGGGCCCTAAAAGGGGCCAAGATCCCGCGATATCCGCTTCACCTTCGAAATCCTGTCGAAGTCCCAAAATTAGGTCAAACATGACCAAGAATCCTCAAAACTTGGTCAAGGGTCAACATGCCCCCAACACTCACCTGTGACTCGTCCCAAGTCACTCTGATATGACTAGTCTTGCTTCAAAATCCTCAAGCTTAGCTCGAGTTGCTTCGACTTTTTTTTGCTACTACCTCCTGTTCAATGAACTCTTGTATGAATGCTTTGTTGACAAGTCCTTCGAGGTGCTATTCAGCTGCAGTGACAACTTTCTCTAGTTCTTCTCCTCGGCCTTCGATTTTTGTGAACAGTTGGTAAGCCTCGTCCCGTACAGGTTGGATCCTCTAAGTTACTTCCATAACTCTTCTCTGAATAGTATGGACATGATGTTGGGTAGTGCGTTGCTCTTGGGATCGTTTCATTCTTTCCATGGCTGACAGGGGCTTCAACTGCGTCTGTATTGTCTCTGCTTGATACTTCGCTTCCTGGAGATGTGACTCCAGTGCCTTCAATTCTGAATCCTCAGTGAGTTGTTCATACGTTTGGGCACTGCAATCCCTCAGTTGTTTACATTTCAGGGAAAGGACTTTTATTCTTTCAACTGCGCTTCGAGCAATTGCTTCCATTTGGTCCCTTACATCCTGCGGGGTGTCAGGTACAATGCAGAGCTCTAAATATGTTATTCGTTGTTGTAGCTGCTTGACAGATTTTGTGAGATGCTCTACTTGATACATGACTCGGCCTTCAGCCTATATCTCTAAGCCTATCATAGAGTGGAGGTCTTTGTTTACTGCTTCTTTTACTTCGAGTTGCTCTACAAGCAACTGTTCTTTCTCTTGTTGCATCTGTGCTTTCTCCACTTCAAACTTGGCCTAGAGAAAACTTCTCATGTTCTGAAATTCTGCGTTGTTCTACAATGTCGCCTTGTACTTGCTTCAAGGTTCAGGTATCTTGTTCTGCTTCTTCTTGTGCTCGACGAAGATGAGCTTTGACTGCATCAACTAATCAGTGGAGTTGGGCTGGCTCATCCCCCAACTCTGGTTCTCTTGATGACAGGGGCGCAATGGACACTGCGGGGCTGGACTAAAGGGCTTGTTGTACCCCTCAGAATTCAAACTTAATTCTTTCATACATTTCCTCCTACTTAGCTTCTTGTTTCTCTACGATTTCCAGTGAAGTGTCATTAAGGGCTACTATGATGAAGTCAAAGTCATCAGTAGTAAGCACAGTCTTCACCTTGGTCACGGTGGCTCTCAATTTCTTCCAAGAAGAAGGTTTCAAGGGAGAAACCTTCCTCTTCTTCAGGGGATCGGTCTCATCTCTCGGTGGTGTTAATTCGCCTTGCTTCTGTTCATCTCATGTACCATTTATGTCTTCTACTTCATCATCACCCCCTCGGTTAGGTGATACTAAAGCAGTCTTTCCTGAGGCACTACTTAATTCTTGTACTTCTTCAGTCTTCTTCATTTTACTGGGTCCAGGTGTATCATGCATGGTTTCTGGGTTGTCAGGGTTGGATATCTCTACAGGGTTTGTTGGAATAAGGAGGTCTGTCGACTAGTCCTTAGTGATCTCATCAAGATCCTCTTCCATGATCTTGTAGTACGACTGTAGCTACTCCTTATGTTCATCGGCTCGCGTAGTAAGGTAGATGACGTGTCGATCTGCACAGAACTTCATCAGAGGTTGGAATCTCTGTAAGGTGTTTGGAGTCATGCAAGGTTCTTATTCTATGGCTCTCTTCAGCTGAAGGTAGTACGTATGAAAAACAACATTCAACTTCCACTGTTTGTTCATATCGCTCCAATACCATAGTGTGGCGAAATTCGCAACAAGAAGTTCGAATGGTTTAATATCTGGTAAGGTCACACCTTATGGCATCTCCCAGGAAACAAAGGTGATAAGGATCAGGAGCTAGCTAAAATGGAACTCGTAGCCATGATCCTGGGCTTTGTGGCAGTCTAGCTCTAGTTGATTCACCAGGTACTTCACCCACTTCATATGTAAACCTTCTATGCACTTTCCCGCGAGGTCAACAACAAAGTATGTTATCTGTGTAGGTTTGTTCTTCCTTACTAACTTTCCTGCAATTAACTGATAGGCGAGGTGCACTGCGCCATTCTGGATGAAGGCTACCTTGTAGCCTCGCATTCCCTTTTCGACATCGCCATATGTATCCTTGATTTTCTGTGCTAGTGCATGATCTGTGGCTTTTCCTGGATAGAACTCTTGTGGATTGGGTCCTTGCATACTCAAGCCTATGATCCTATGGATCAGCGTCAAGTCGACTGTGATACGATGGTCTAGCCATAAGTAGTCGCCATGGTAACATGAAAGTAATAGCTTGACACATGCATTGACTTCTTGGTGCCTTCTGAAGTGTGGGATCTTCATGACATTTAATAGAGTGGACTGCATAAGGTTCATCTTCCATGGTTGAGGGATTATCTTTGAGTTCTTCCCCTTTGTCTTGGTTGGGTACTTATATGGGGCAAGCATATTGTAGTTTTTGCGATCTCTGAGGTTGAAGTCATTGAACTTCAATGATGTGATCTTATCCTGTTGTGCACGAACTGTGTGTATCCCCTTCGAGAGGTACGTAGTAACCATGGTGTACTTGAATTCTCTTGGCATGCTATCTCGACTCACTGCCCCGACCAGAGGTGGGATGTAATTCGACAATATGGACGGGATCAGCTTCGCATTGGCTAGGTCATCTTTGTGTTTAGTTCTCTTTTCTGTTGATGGTCAGGAGGATCCAGCTCCACGAGTAGTCGACGAAGAGGCTTGCATTCCTCTCATCGATGACGCTTGAATACTTGCAGACATTGATCTTTCAGACATTACTCTTTTAGTCATTAGGTCAATAAGAACATCTTCGACAATTTTCTTTGCAGTGCTAAGTTCGTCTGACATGCACGCTTGTGGTTGAATGTCTCGGGTTTGAAGAGTAATTGTTCAATGCAAGGGGATAGATGGCACTAACACGGTGATCACTATGAAAAATCAACTATGCTGCAAGCTCTGATAGTCACGATTGACAAAAGTGTTCTTGTTGTGTGGCACAACGAGATAAATAGATAACTTGGCAATGGATCTCTTTCAATGGGTGAGAAGCATTCATTAACTCAGTTATGTCTGTTGAGGTGTGTTCCCAACGGTCTGGTGGCGAACTTTATGACCATAAATATCTTTCTATCCGTTCAGTTCATCGGTCGAACTGTTATACTGTCTCTAATGGATATATTGCTTCGCCATGGCAAAGTGCCATGTGACGTTGTTCTGATATTTCGGCGAAGCTCCAATTTTGCAAATTTTCCTTCTACGAAGTTCCCTCGGGAACCTTCTATAACTTTTCAATCTTAGCTCTCTTCTTACTTAGTTTTCTAGCCTTCTTTCCAGTGAGCTTTGTCTTGGAATTCCTTTTTCCATTCTGATTCTTATCTTCTTTCGGCATAGTAACTTCGCGTTGTTGAGGTTCCTTCCTAGAAATCAATGGTAATACTTCATCTATACCTGGAATAGGTACTTCAGTCTTTTGTGGGTCTTCTAATGTTCTTCCAACTTCGACATCCAAATATCTGGTTGGAAATAGCTTCGCCTGGTTCTCCTGTTCTTCAATCAAGTGTGCAATCCTCCTAGTCTTGAAATATTTTAACTCTTGCTTCTTCTGCTCTAGGATTTCCTCTTCTTTCTTCTCGCATAATCTCCTTCAATCCAAGGTTTTCCTAATAATATAGCAAATGGAGTGTTATTCTCAATAAATTTAACAACTTCAGATTCTTCCTCTGTCGAAGTTCCATGAGCACTCATAGATATCCTAGTAAGTCTTCCACATAGGGTTATCAGCTTTCCTCTGAATAATCCTATTCCTCCCAATGAAGGAATCATAGCAAGCTTTCCTAGAATTTCCCAAGTTCTTTCGGTCATGATATTCACATGTGTTTCCCCATCTAAAACACAGTCAATGTCAAAGTCTCATATTCTTGCTTCAATGTACTCTTTTTCTCTAAAGACCTATGATAAACTAACATGTTAGTGATCATTCAGGGTTTCTTGCATCTGTAGTAATACTTTCTCTGGTCCTTTCCGGGGTTCTATCATAATCTCAGTTTCTAGATTTGCCTTAGGTTTTTCTTGGTTCATATTCATTCTTTCAACCTTAGCAATCATTCTAGGACAATCCAATACTTCATGGTCCAGAGCTTTGCAACATAGGCAACTAGATCTCTTTCCAGGGAATTCCTTAGCCAGATGTCTCGGTCTTATGCAACTGTAACAAAGGGTTAATCCTCTCTTTCTCTTAAATGATCCCCAACCTTTCATGTACTGCGCGCTAGGATCATGGTAGCTAACCTGAAAAAAATTCTTTCTAGGATCCTACATCCATTTGTTAGTCCAAACATTCTCTTTATGCATAGGTATAACATATCTTTCACTATTCTTATCAGATTTATTCATATCAAATCCTCTTTCTTCTACCAGTGCCCTAGTTTTCAATCTAGGACAAATCTTATCAAGCATACCTAGATCCATACTTTAGAAACAAAATTTTCCACTAATCCTATCTTCAGCAGAGCACAAAGCGTTCAGACCTTACCTCTTTTCTTCATAACAGACTTCTTTCTTTAGCATAGAGCTTCACAAATCAAGTAGAATACTGCGCACTAGAGCGACAGATCTATGCACAGAGCTCTCACAATTTCAGGTCAGGTCTTTGCACAAAGCTTTTTTTTCCTCAGTTCCCAACAATCACAGTTTCAGTTAAGATCTTCGCACAGAGCTTCTTCTTCCTCAATTCCCAACAATCACAGTTTTAGTTCAGATCTTCGCACAGAGCTTCTTCTTCCTCAGTTCCCAACAATCATAGTTTCAAGTCCCGACAACGGAACCATTTGTTGGCACAGGGGCAGACCCAGGGTTCAACGCTACAACGACGCACCAACAAAACCCTAACTACCGGCCCTTTCAGCAACACCTGCGAAGCAGATGAAGTCTCACCCGAGGTAGAGACAGAGGTGGTTGCAGGACTCCAGTGTCTGCAACCTTAGCTGGGACACAGATCTATGATTCTAATCACTTAACATAGCACTCCACAGTTATATTTATCAATATTTAGTTCTTAGTTACAACGCAATTAAACCCTAGTTATAGCCTAGCGCAATATTCAACCAGATCTAGCATCTAACCATACTTAGCATGACAAAACATCACTAAGCACATGTATATCAGTCAGATCTAACATCCATCCATATTATTAAGCACTAAGCATTGAAAAATCATTCATCTATATTAAAGCACTAAGCACATTAACATATAAGCACATCAACACATTTCACAAAGCAGAGCAACACAGCTTGTACATGGTTCACCCCCACCCTGGAGCTATGTCCACCAACTCTTATCTTCTTTATTAGCTTCTTCAATAGGTTACATGCATAGAGCCTCAAAAACCCTACTCCGCAGAGGACAAGAGATATGCGCAGCTCGCTAGATCCTCCTTCCCTGAGTAGATCTAAGCACACAACCTTCTACAGTCTCTTACACTGACTTGCACTTAGCTCTGCAAGTCTCACATAGTATGCACCAAAGAACTTACAAATCTTGATCACACAGATCAACTTTAGCACTCAACCATTTGTTGTTTTTACTACATCGCCTTAGCATCTATTTATACATACAAAATAGGCCTAAGCATGGGTGAACCCATGGGCCAACATTCCCATACCCGTTACATAATCCCAAATCCCAAAAAAGGCCCTAAAAGGGGCCGAGATCCCGCAATCTCCGCTTCGTCTTGCACTCCACCTTAAACAACCTGTCAAAGCCCCAAAATTAGGTCAAACATGACCAAGAATCCTCAAAACTTGGTCAAGGGCCAACACTATTGTGTTGAATCAAAATATTTTTACTAAGTCTAGACATGAAGTGAAATCATATGTAAAAACTTATTTAAGTAAATCAATATGCATCAAGCAAATCAAGAAATGAATGAAAGTGAACACTCAAACAACAAGCAATCATGCATGGAAAGAAAATTCATTCTAACTACTGCTTAGGGAGCTTATTCATGCCTACCCTACTTGCTAACTAAAGGATGTGGTTGCTAGGTGAAATGAAAAATACAATGCAACCACTCAAGGAACTTATCAATAGTTTGAATCTGTTGAGGGGGGCTCTTAGGTCTCATAAATGTCATCATACCTATGAATGTAATATACAATAAAGTTGACAAATATGTGTATAATGGATAAATGAACCTAAATGGGTGATTAGTTGGAGCGGGTGCAACCACTCCAACCATCCATTTCATTGTATAAACACCTATCAAAGCATAATAAAAAGGGTAGAATGTTCTCCCCGATATATCTGCCTTGATGGTCTCTTGTGTGCATGTCACAATGTAGTCTTTTAGTCTCTTTCCTGAATGCTGGTTGGAATTAGCCTTCCAACATATGGCATCATTGCCTCCTTCATTAGGTCTAGGTGACAACAACAACGAATGGAGGTGGTGGTTCGAAAAGAAAAGAGAAATGAAGAATCCACAATTTGATATATTGAAGATGTTTTCGAAATGTTGGTGCTGGATGAAATATTTTTTTTTTGGGCTCGTTGATGCTGCAGACAATCCCGCACAAAAGTTTAAAGAGATGCTGAGATTAAAAAGAAGTAACGAAGATGACATATAATTAAGATCGACTATACAAGCAAGATCCGATTGTACTTGAAGAATTGACAAAATCATTGCTCATGGGTGTTCGTGGAGGCTGCTTGGCTCAATAAATGATGAAGAAAATTGTTTTCTGATGTGCGTTGAACATTGAACATTTTTGTTGATGGGTGCTCGTGGATGTTGTTCATGGTTGATTGAAAGATGAGCTGCAATACCAATGATACACACTCTTTTTAATCAATACTTGTTGACAATGAAAGAAATAAAATTACCAGTCAGCATATGCTACTCGATTGAAATATAATTTGATCGTGCCCTTAGTTAGGTCGAAGTTGAATTATAAAAAAGTAATATTCACGTCGATGTGCTGGGTTGATTTCCAGCTAGGGTTTCATTTGTTTATTGACAAATCTGAATGCCATTTTCATGTGGAGGCCGACCAACACCAGTACCAACATTTACATTTGGAATCGACGAATCGATCATGTCTATAAAGTTGATTGAACTGTGAGACTTGCACAACCAGCAAATAAATGTTTAACATTGATCTGTTTAACCAATAATGAAATGAAACAAAATTAGTGTTGGCAGTCAAATTTATACGTCCACCCAGCCTCTCAGTGACAAGGTTGTGAGCTCTAAAACTGTGTCTCAAAAAACCACATCATGCAAGATATATATTATTTTCTGGATGGAGATGCAATCGGTGGTGGTGCGCCTGCTAATCATCATGGGTGACCTATATTACTTTGTTGAGTGTTCAAATATATATGGAAGAGTGTGAATATTAATACGCTGCCACTGGCATCAAATGTCGACTCAACCAGCTCAGTGAATGTCGACTCGACCGACAAGCGATTGGAAGTCGACGAGGAATACCCAGTCAAAGTGATGAATTGTGCACTCATCAACCTTGATCGTACATAAATTAGTTTTGGTAACTTATTATTGCATTGAGTTAGGAAGTTTAAAAACAAAAAGATTTCACATTTATATGGGGTCGTCATTGTATATCAATGGAGTCATAATTATAAATGAATTACATGAAGGGAATGAGTCATTCGAGTTGAGTCAAAATTGATTACACATCACTAGATTGATTCAAGTGCATAATTGAGTTACTTGAGTCATATGAACGGAGGGGAGGGGGGTTAAAAGTGTCTTCAAAGGTAGGTGATCCCCTTCACCTATGTAATGTAAGTCTTTTATTAAAAATAGAGTCTTTTTTTATTTGAGTCTTTTGAATTCATGCACATGTAATAGAGTCAGCCAGTTATCCTTCACGGAATGAAAAATGCAGACTTCATACATTGCTAGAGACTTGAAATCATAAAGAAGCAGAACCATGATAGAGAAAAACAATTCAAATGAACACTACATTGGAGCACTTGATTTAAAGATTCAACAATAATTGAAAATTTTGCAACACCTTATTGAGCAGAGAATTTGAAGAGATAATTCATAACGAGCGTTAATCATGAATTTTTGTAGTAATTGAAGGCATTCAAGAAAGAGACATTTCATAATCTACACACACACACACATGAGAGGTTAAACAACGAGATGATGACACAAGAACGTTTAAATTGATAGAGCCCCTTGGTATAAGAGTTGCAGAGTAGTTTCCCGAGTCGTGACAAAGACAATAGAGGAATGGTAGAATTGGTTGATGTTGCAAACCCTCTTCGATTCCATAAAAATAAGCCCCTTGTGAGACAGATCACTGGAGCATCCTTGGAGAGCTCCCCGACGACTCCTAGGAGGAATAAATTGCAAGTGAGTATGACAGCCAGTGGTGCCCTGCAAGAGATCAACATAGTCGATCATATGGATATCGAGGAGTCGAGACATGTGATATGCGGTCATTAGATCCATTGGAAACCAATCACAGTAAATCTTGTATACATGTATATTCCTATACAATTGGCGGCTATTGCAGCTGATTTACCTATGGAAATTGATATGCATGGTTGATGCACAGTAAGGATACTTCTGCAAAAGTAAAGACTCGAGACGTTTTTTAACACTTTATGAGGATGAGTAAGGATTTGAGTGTGGGGTGTTGGACACACCTACCACACTTAGAGGGGGGGGTGAATGAGTGTGGGGCTCTTTTTCCCAAAACTTCCCTCTTGCACAAAAACTCATCAATTAGCATTCAACATTTATTCATTACCCATTGTTTTCATTTATAACCAGTT
>ML795869.1:28689-42255 GCA_009831015.1 Picea engelmannii
ATAAATAGCTTATCAAAAGTTCAAGAGATAACTCAACCAATACAGAAAATCCTCCTCCAAGAGATGTGCCACCCTTCTTCTTCTTTCACCAACTTGAAATATCACCTTGCCTCATAAGAACATGAGCAAGTGAAGTGTGTGTTGGAAGTGAGGCGCTAGCCTCTTATTTATACTAATCTGGCACGTGTGAAGAGTCACCAATCTGGCAGGGCTGACCTCTCACTCTGGGTGGGTAAATCCACCTTTAATTAAATCTGTCCCTTTCATTATAACTGCTGGGGCTGACTTCTTATTCTGCACATTGCAATTGTCCGATAACCAATCCGCAAAAGGGAATTTGGTCCTTATACAATTACCGACTTGATTAATCCTCAATGGGGATTAATCTAATAATAAGAATAATAATAATGACATGATTAATCCACAATGGGGATTTAATCCAATAACAAAATAATAAGAATGCTCTTCGCAGTTACATTATTTCAACACAAATGACATTCATAACACAACATCCATTACATAGAAATTGATAACAAGAAAAACTGTCATTTTCTATTAATGGTTGAATGTTCATTACAATAGTGGAGTCTGAGCTACAACTGAGTCTCGGCTCTTTGTGTTTCTCTCCCTTTCTCCTATGCATATTACTACAACAACCACTACTCGACAACAATACAAAGATTTATAGAAGAGGGGCTCGATGAGCTTCCCCTCCAAGCTAAACTAGTGGTGTCAAATCACCATTCAAAATGGGTTTTCTGGTCTTATGGACTTGCAGATGTCTAGTCTTGTGGAGTTACTCTATAAGCGACGTTAGTGGGTGCATATTCACTTTCATAGTAGTTGAATCATCTTGATGTTGTCCGCAATCAGTCCTGGTGTATCTTCCCAGCTGTGGAGCTTTTCGGCAAGGTGATTTGATAAATTAATTATCTCAATATATTCTATTTAATATTGTGAGCTTCAAAGTCTGTGTTTATGAAATTCTTTTTAAGACATTAAATCAATGTTTATTTTCAGTGTTTTTCTACCAATTGTGTCGAAAGGTGTAAAGACATTGCCACATCAAGCGTTGAAAGCAATTGGCAATATCCTCTTATCAATATAGAAACCTCACGAAAGAGCATTTTTCAGAAAGAAGAAAATCTACTTTAAGTGGCTATAATCCTCCGACCTCTTCAAAAATGAGTTCTTATTAATAAATAATGGAGAAAGAGGACTGAGGTACGCCCCCCACCCAATAAATACTTAAGAGTTTTTATGAATTCATTTCCAAGCGACTTGCGTGCTCCAAGCCAGGTAGCCCAACTCGAGTATCCAAGCTCAGCCAACGAATCTGTCCCTAACATAGGGAAATTGAATGAGATGTTGACTTTTAATAATAAAAAATCTGTTTGAGTAAAACGATGTTGTACTCCATGAATCTCCAAGGAAGAAATCTCCACTGCTATCTCTACCCGGCGACAATATGGATTTTGATCTCTTTACAATTAGGAGCATGCAGGGGGGGAAACTTCCAAAAAACGATACAGGTGGGTTTATATGCTTTGTAATTTTGTATAGCGAGGTCTCAGGTTCGAACCACAAAGGAACACACTTCTTTTAACCTCGTTGGACCCCTGAAAGTGGACGGTGGTAAAAAGAAAGTTGTTGGAAATTAAGTTTTTAGTATCAAATAAAATCATAATTAACGTTGCTCATTGAATTTCTTGAAACAATAACAGGTGAACCTTATACATTGCAGACAAAAATTTATGTAAGACCACAAAATAACGGGGAAGAAAATAAGAGCAACAAATCCACCTTTGATTTGATCCCAGCACAGATTTGACAAAATTATTCTATAAAAACAACTCAAAAGAACCACACTTGTAGTTGATCCAACGGGGCTTTCAAATACGAGAGTGATGCATCCTCTCCATGCCTTCTTGATGTCAGCCTGAACTTATAATCCACCAACATTTCTAATTCGTAATGCGGTGGTAAAAGTAGCTGGATTACTCTTGGATTACTCTTCTTATTGAATACGCTATGAAATTGAACCACAAGCAGGTGGGCATGATAAAACACACTCTGAAATTGAACCACAAGTAGATGGGCATGATAAAACACATCGAGAGTAATCATATCTGATGGGTAGGTGGGCGAATGCATGACTAAGCCATATCTCCTGTAACCACGTTGGCCACAAACATGAAGGCATATTTTCCATGTGGCTTCATTCTGCCATAAATAGTTCATCATAATGTTTTGAATTTTTATTTTTTTATTATCACTTAACTTATTAGAGATTGTGGAATCATTTAATTTATTATTAGACATAATGTTTTTGAAATTATAATTTGTTTTTTAGAGTCACTTTCCATATTTCAAAACATTAAATAATTCAATTCAAATTTCTTATTCAAATCAAACTTATAACAAAACCCGGCCAATGATATTTCTTTAAGAGAAGAAACTTAACAAATCTGCATTCCTTTATACATTAATATTAAAAACCTCTAACGAAATTTCGCAAACGTTGTTACAAATCATGTAATTTTAATTTTGGATTGAAGCAGATAGGTTTTCCTTCACTGAGCAATATTATTGATATATTTGGTCTATGAGTTAAATATTTATATAGTGTTTTATTTATGTAGTTAAGCTCCATGCAATAGAGTGAAGAACTAGAATGACAGTGGCGGTGATCATACTTGTACATGATTCCTTATCCATGTTTGCTTCGAGTTCTAAATTCATTCTTGATGGGTATGAAGTGAATTTTCTAGTTAATAGCTCTCTATCTCTTCTCTCAAGAAGAAGAAAGCAGAAGCAACCAAATATGCCTATCAACAGTTGAGTTGGGGTCCTACGGGATATAGAAAAGGCTATTTTTTTTAACCATGTTTTAGATTATACATTTATATTTTACCAGTTAATGCTATTGCATGATTACTCTTTTCATAGCCTTTCTCTATGTATTAGTCGGCTTCAATACCTAATTTCAGGTAGTTGAAATCTTTCCTTTGCAAGAAGTTGTGTGGATTTAGGGACTGTTGAAAAACCCAACAAAGAAGGTTTCATTAACTGTAGGGAGGTGGAAGTGGAAGTGATTAAACTCACAGTCAGTATGAATGAAGAAGGGGAGATGCCGCATTGCAGAATTCAGGTGTGGATTGATTGATTTCATGTTCTTTTACTTTGCAAAACACTCAAACACAAAAAGAACGAAGATTGGTCTGCCACTGATCATGATAGCTAAGCGCGTGCATGTTTAGGACGCCATTTTGTTCGCTTGCAAGCGAGGAGGCGAGAACCTGCAAGGAGGGAGATGGTTTAGGGTTTTGTAGGTGTCAATGACAAGCACTGGAATTAGATAGAGGTGCAAAATATGATAGCTCGGACTTATAAATCAAATCTGGAGAACATCAAGGGTCATCTAATATATTAAAAGTTTGTCGACCTAGATTGAAAAATGAACTCTTATAAGATGTTAACAATGGGATAACCATGATTAGGCTTGGAGATTATCATATTTTAATATTATATTAGTGAAAATGTTGTTGCCTATTACCATATACTTCTACAAGGTCTAGATTTATTATAGGATTCTGAGATCTTTTATTAATTTAATCTATATTATACAACAATTAATCGATATTGTACAACAATGTGTCCAATAAGTCATGGAGGTATTCCATTCTGAGGTGTCACTTAGTACATGTGTGATAATTTCTATGTTTTCATGGATAATTTTGATCTCCTATTTTTGTGACTCTACATCCCTTCTAGCTTTCAACAATTTTCTATGCATGTCATCTATGTTCAACAATTTTCTATGCATGTCATCTATGTTCAACAATTTTCTATGCATGTTATCTATGTTATTCAAGTCGAAACTGCTTCCTACTTTTCAATCTATCGATAAACTCGCTCCAAGGTATTCCTTCACTTAAACTACAACTTAAGGCAGGGGCTTGCTGCTTAGTAGCTCCTCTTGTTTTTATATAAAATGAAAACCTACTTTAAAACCTAATAGCATGAATAGTATGGCTAAATTGTATGATAAAATTATATTATTATTATTTTTAGAATTCAAGTTATTATTTTTTTTAAGTATTATGAATAGGATGACTAAAATGTATTTTAAAATTATATTATTATTATTTTAAAAATTTATAATATTAAATCATTTTTCAATTATTAGGGTATAGAGAACAAATGCAATGCTCGTTGAATATATTATGATCATTATTGCAACACTTTTGGTGACTATAACATGATCATTCATGGTTATTGGTTTTGTTTGGAAGTAAGTTCTGTGTTAAGTATTAACAATGTTTACATAGTTGTGTGTGGTATCTGGTATTTTAGATACCAAAAGATGTTCATACAATCCTTTAAAAACATAAGATACCAAGTCTGGGAGCCTGACTTATAAGGGAAACTAGGCCAAAATATAAAGATAAACAATTTGAGAACTAGAAGCTTAAATAACCAACAATCTAAGTAAATAACTAGGAAAAAACTAATATCTTGAATATAAAAAAAATACAGAGATATCATGATTGCAAGATCTAAACATCATATTAGCCATTGGAAGGAGGCACGTAAGGGGCCCTTTCGATAACATCTTCCATATTTCTAGCAGTTGAAGAAGACTTTACCCACGAACGACATGCATAAGGAATTTGGAAGGGGCCACCATTGCGCTTTGCAATCCAAGAGACCATTGAGATGCGTTGACTATTATGTTCCTCCAAAGTTTCCATCCTTCGCTTAAGTTGTCTAAAGTCCTTCTCTTTAGGAAGCATTCCTAAAGCCACCATCATTCTTGTGTGCCAATAAAGTTCAAGATTCCTACAAAATTCGGAGTTCATGGTTTTGGTGCAACCAAGATCAGGGATAATGCCTCCCACCTGATGATCAACTTCCTCATCTTCATTAAATTATCCAACCAAATTCACTTCCACTTCCAAGGTATACATAACAACATGATCCTCCTAAGAGACGAAATCATGATAAATTTTTGAAGCCTCATGGGTTTCCTTAGCTGCACACAAGAAACTAGCAAGGGAGAGCTTAGAGCACCTCCTACAGGAAGCCATAATGAAATAGGCGAGGGGGGAGGAAGCCCTCTTGACAGAGACACGGTAAGAAGACCAACCAAAAATAAAAGAATACTGGAGCATGCAATGAAAATGGAAACCTTTGAAAGTAGAAGCTTGATATGTTTGCATACTTAACCTTCCCAAAGCCATCATACCAACAAGAGTGGAGAGTATAACAGTATCAATACCCTACATTTTCATAAGGAGAAAGAGAATGCAACATCATGCGAGGAGAGTCATGATCTTGCGACCCATCTTCCTCCCATTCAAAACATTGATAATATCCATAACTACCTTAATCCTCGACGCATAGGAGACGTACGAGAGATAAGATGCATCTGATCTCCACCTACTTGAATGATGTCCTATCGTTGTCGACAGATGGTACCCCATCCGATGAGTTGAAGTCTGCATGAGCTAAAGAGAGGCAAGACTACTTGAGGGGGGTAGAGGAGAGCTCATCCCAACCACAATCCACAATTAAGGAGGGGTTAGAATATATTTCATTGGTAAGATGGTTCGCAACTTTATTGGCTTCACCTTGGACACGAAAGGGAACAATGACATAAATGAAAGGGATGGTAGAGAGAAGTAGATCCAGGAGATCCTCAAGACGCGAGTTAGTGGAGATTCAGGAAGGACGAGAACCATTTTGGAATTTAGTAATCATGTGGACAATAAATTTCGAGTCCCCTCATCAATGATCTTGGTGAAACAATAGGTATTGTTTATGCACAATCTGTGAAGAAGCTCCCATAGTTTTGTTGCATTGTTGGAATTGATACCAATTATCTTATTATATTTTGATGAATCTTCCTTTGTCATCCTAAAAGACCCTTCTGTAGCTTGCAGGTCCAGGGTTGTCTTTAGACGCACCATCAAAATTCAGCATGATAAATCCTTGAGGGGGAAGGGACCATGTATAGGGTGAAGAGGGGATGGGCGAGTGAAGAGAGGGTGATAGGGAAAATGCAAGGGGGGGAGGAAGCTAAAGGGAAACAAGCGTTTGTACTTCATCATTGCACTTGATATCTTTAGGATAACATTTTTCTTTGAGAATAGTTTCCTGGATGTCGAGCTTGATCTCGTTCCAAATAAGGGAAGGTTGGGAGAAATCAACTTTGAAGATTCGTCGATTCCTTTCTTTCCAAGTTTCCCATAAAACGAAACCTGGGAAGAGCTGCCAAATACGGTTCAGGATGGTGTTTTGATACCAATTGATTCACCAAGAGGATATAGTTGAAAATATAGAATCTTTGATACGATCAGTTTTACGAAAGGAGATGGCCCCTTGGTCCCATATAAATTTGTTGAAGGAGAAACAATTGAGAAGGTGTTCCATGGATTCATCTCCTTGAAGGAACATCACATAAAGACCCGGGCCAATAAACCTTTGAGGAAGGATATGATCCAAAGTGAGAATTTCCCTATGAGAAACTTGCTAAAGAAAGGTTGCTACCTTGGGCCATAGGTTCCACTTCAAATTTTTTTCCCAGATGTCAATTGAGGGAATAACCGAATGATGAGAAACTAAATGATAAGATTATTAAAGAGTGAAGCATCATGTTGGATGATGTCGCCATCTTAATTTATCCCACTGAGAGGAGAATTTTATTTTCATGTTGTTAAGATCTGAGAGAAAAAAGGACAAAGAGAAGTGATCCTGGAGAGGGATATGATTAGGATGTAAGTGCCATGGACACTAGTAAGAAGATCTCGATTCATGAAGTCAACAGTGTTGAACCTATTTACCTTGAGTTGTTTGAAGGGTGGCTTTGAGAGAATCGAAACTTGGATTGGACTGGAAGGAGGGAAGTTGTTGGTAGGAGTCTTCCCATAAGAGGGCATAACGACCATCTTGAATCTCCCAAAAGTTGTGCATCTGAATCAAGGATATGTTTTTCCAGGTTGTGTTCCATATAAGGGATCCTAGCTCTTTTTACGTTCTTATTAGCTTAGAGGTGGTTATGTGGTCGACATATTTCGTTTTCCAGGGGTTACTCCAAAATTCCCCTCTGTTTTGAATCCAGCGCCACCAGGTTTTAGCTCCCAAGTTGTTTCTCAAGATCTCAAGGTCTCTTAGCCCCAATCTCCCTTTGATTTTAGAAAGCCATAGAGTATTCCATGCAACCAACACTCATTTATTTGATAAATGATCTTCCTGCCATACAAAATTGCTTTGGATGGATTTAACCGATTTGAGGATCCTCTTAGGTGCAACCAGAGCATAGAAGAGATGTAGAGGGATCGACTGGAGGACTGATTTGAGAAGAACCAAATGACCAAATATATTTAGGTGGCGGAAGGTCCAACTAGAAAGCCTTTTGCTAAGCTAAGAAAGTAAATCCTCCGAGGAGTTGTTGTTGAGGCTAGAAGGGGATCCCGAAGGTATTTGGACGCAAGGGAGCTCCTTGAAAACCAATAATACAGAAGATGTGGAATTATACATAAAGAGATGTGTTGAAGAAGAAGATATGGGACTTGAGATTATTTATTGAGGTGCCCGAAGCCTCCATGAAGTCATCAAGAACTCGCTTGAAGGCTCCTGCTTCCCTTGCAAAGGGAATGCCCATCAACATGGTATATCAACAACAAACAGATTGTGAGAAAGGGGAGAATCAAAGTGATACAATTTAAGGCCTTGAAACTTTTTAGAAGATATGGCCACTTTGAGGCTTCGACCCAATCCTTCTTCCATAAAATGAATAAAAAGGGGGAGAGGGGATCACCTTGCCTAATGGTCCTAGAGGGGAAAAAGGGGGAAGAGGGTGCATCCTTTATCAAGAGAGAGAAGAAAGCAAAGGAGATGAGAGCCATGATACATTTAACCCAATCAGGATGGAATCTAAAGGCCAAAATAACTTCATTGATGTATTGCCAACTGATTTTATCGAAAGATTTTGACATGTCCAATTTTATAAGCATACTAGGGGATTTGGTCGTTTTTAGAGAATGCACAACTTCATGTGCGAGAATGATACTATCCATAATTTGACGGCCTTCTATGTAGTTGGATTGTTTGTGAGAAACCAAGTGGGGTAAAATGGGTTTAAGGAACAAAGCTATAACCTTGGAGATTATTTTATAGATAACATGACATAAGGCTATAGGGAAAAAATTATTGGGGCCAGACACCTTTTCTTGTTTGGGACAAGAGAAAGGAAGGTAGCATTCAATGCAGGAAGGACACCAGAGATCCTTTGTGATTCTACCACCAAATCCCATACATCAAGCTTGATCACGTGCCAACAATGATGAAATAACTCTGAAGTGAAGTCATTAGGTTTAGGGGATGTACCTGGGGATAAAATGAGGATGGAATATTCCACCACTTCCAAGGAAATGGGGTGCATAAGGCTGGCATTTTGTTCATCCGAGATCAAACATGGGATAGTTTTGCTGATGGAATGGATGGCAATAGTTCTATCAGGTTAGGGTTTAGTAAGCAAATCCTAAAAATTGAGATTAACTCATGGTCAATGTCATTATGAGAAGTAAGCTCGTTAGCATGAGTATAAGTAATGTGGGTGATGCGGTTGGATTGATGCCTCTAGACCATGGAACGGTGAAAGAATTCAGAATTTCGGTCTCTCTCCTTGAGCCATTGAACTCGAAACTTTTTCTTCCATAACATTTCCTCTTTCTTTTGTCTCTCTTTGAGATTGGATGAAAGTGCATTTCCCTGATGAGTAAGATCCTCCGATCGACCTCGAAGGATGATATGTCGCTAGAGATCTTCCATTTTGGATTCTGGATGTCTTTAGGCTTGAAAGATGTTTCCAAAGACCGATTTGTTCCATAATTTAATGTGTTGTTTAATATTTTTGAGTCTTTGCTGGAAGCGATACATAAGGGAACCTTTATCAACCCGAGCTTCATTCCACCAGATATGGATGTTATTGAGAAAGTTAGGATGGGAGAGCCAATTTTTTTTCAAAACTAAAGGGATTTTTAAGGGGCTTGCTTTGGATTTCTAAAATGAGACAAATTGGCCAATGGTCTAAACCAGCTGCAAGAAGGATAGTAGCATCAATATGCATCCCTGAGAGCATGAGCAATTTTGACACTAGGAACCTATCTAATCTGCAAGCAACCTGTTGGGATCCACCTCTGGAATTATTCCAAGTAAAAAGGCCATTGTTGGTATCGATGTCAATGAACTGTCTATCCACGATGAGATCTTTGAAGGTCACACTTTCGATATCAAGACGCCTTATTCCTCCTCTTTTTTCTTCCAGGGAAGTGATGAGGTTAAAATCACCCCCAACGATCCAGAAGTGCTAATTGATGAGATCAGAAATATGCTGAAGTTGGAGGAGGAATTTGAGATTTTCACTGAGTAATTGAGGTCCGTAAACATTAGTGATGAATCATGTTTATTCCACTTCGATTGGTTTGAATCTGGTCGTTATTGCATTGAGAGGTGCTCTACAGCCCAATAGGGGGAGATGTTCATGTAACATAACACATTAAAATAATAATAAAATAATTAAAATTTATGTCAGCTCAATTACACACACACACACACTTTCAATGAATAACAATCAACATAGATCCATATTAACTATGGATCTATCAAACATCGAGAGAGATTAAATCTCTCTTAAGGTGAAAACCTTTTTTATAGTGGAAAACTTGAGGAAAGGTTAAAGGTTTGCACCTTAAGAGATTTGATCCCTCTCAGAGCTTGATAGATCCAGAGTTAAGATGGATCTAGGATGGAACTACAATTGGTGCGAAAAAAGTTGTTTATGAGGATAGCATCAGGGGTCTAAAGGATGGAAATGACATCTTCCATTCCTATAGAATCTATGGCCATGGAAGGACCATTTTTTCCAATTTCTTTAAAGAATATTGGCCAAAACACTGCCAAAGCATTTTGTTTCTTGTAGGAGAACAATGTCCAGTGATTCTGAATGTAACTTTCTTCGTAAGAGCTCATGCTTTCTCTTACCATTTATGCCTCTTATATTCCATGAGATCACTTTCATTGGAAACTTGGAGAGGGTTGGAATGAGTTTGTGATCAACATATTCTGCCATGAATTGACCAAGATGTCACCTATTTCCTAAATGTGTTGCAGGTTATATTTTTGGCCCCGTCTTTTGTCCTCTTTGGGATTTTTATTAGGATTTATCTTGCTGGGTTGGATTCCTAGAGTCGAAGCCAACCTATGTGAGGAGGAAGTCCCTAAAGGGTCCTTTTTTCTTATTGTGTAAGGCTCTGCGAACTCATTGAATATGTTTTGGTGGTATGGATTGCATATCTTGTCGACGAACCGCATTTTCAATTTCTTGCAGATCAATGCCATCCAGCACCATTTCTTTTTGCTCCAGGTCCAAACCATTCTCACCCTTTGGAGCCATGGAGACATCTTCTAATGGGGGCATATAAAAGGGGGAGACAAAGGTTTTGGGTTTCATGGGATCCATGGGATTTGGAGAACGATAAGGGATTTCCAACTTTTGGGATTGTTGGAGGAGGGATTCTCACTAGAGGCAAGGGGAGAGTCAAAGGGAAAAGAGATGAAAATCTCGAGGCTATTTTTAGAGGGTTTTGGAAGGGCCAAAGGGTCCCCAAGGGGAAAGGCTTTCGACTAGTTCTGTCTTTGGAGACAATTTTGGTAAATCCCTCATCGTCTTTTCTAGGTTCAAGTTTTGAGAGCATGGGGGGATTGAGCAAGAGCAGTCTCGAAAGAGATGGTCGTGCCCATGACAATATTTGTAGCGAAAGGGGATGAATTCATAGTCAAGGGTTTGAATCTAGTCAACTTATATAGATGGAGTCATGGATGGATACATAAACATTCATATATATGTATATTCAAGCATAGATGTAGCAGCGTTGCTTCGACAGATTTGACATAGGTTCCTAGGGTGTTTCCTATAGCTTCGAGGATTTATTGGTCCTAGTATTCTTGCGGGAGGGAGTAAAGGAAAACTTAGACAGGGGAATAGGTGAAATCATCTTTGTCAGGATTAAATTTCTTATTTCTCCATCCAATATAAGAGGTTCAAGCCCGGTGGACATAAAAAATACAACGAGAGTTGATCCATGCAATCATCTCTCTCAGTTGGCAAAATGCCCAAAAACTTACCAATGATCGCGGGGTCTTTCATGAACTATACAAAGGTATGAGCAAATATCATACTTGGGTGTTACTGTTGCCTTTGGAATGCATTGGCCAGGTCTAAATTTTTTCGATTCACCTTACTGCGGAGTAGAATCAGTCACGAGCTCTTCATCAAAAGGGTTTGTTGCTGCAGTGTTTCCAGTGTGCAACAGGAACTAGTATCGGAGGTCCAAGCCCGCGGAACAAAAAAAAATACGGTCCATTTTCAAAAATCCTTTCCCTATCCTTTTGATCTTGAAAGGAGTAAAATGAAACTTTCGATTCAAGTTTGAGTTCAAAATGACTAGCAGGTTTCCACTGAGAGTTGATCCAAGCAATCAAATTTCTCTCAGTTGGCAAGATGCCCCAAAGCTTACCAATGATTGTGTGGTATTTCACGAACTGTACATTGGTACCGACCCAGTCTGAGAGAATCCCATACTTGGGTGTTACTGTTGCCTTCGGAATGCATTGGACAGGCCTCCATTTTTGCGATTCACCTTGCTGCAAAAGAGAACAAGCCATGACTTCTTCGTCAGAATGGGTTTGTTGCTGCGGTGTTTCCAGTGTTCGAAGAATAGGAATGGACAGATCTTGCAAAGGGGATCCAAATCCATTACCATTGAGGGCAGCGAAGTGAGGCGGGGGGGCAGACCCCCCTTGGAATTCATTTGAGAATGCAGAGCCAAAACCGAATCCAAAAGGGTGAAGCCTTGCAGAGCGTTTTGACCTTCCGAGATTTCAATCTCTTTTCTTCTATTTCCAAAAGAATCATAAGTTTATTTATGTATATCTCTGCCATCATTCATGGTTATTGTTAAGCACCAGAACTACCATAGCACTTCAATTGAAGAACCATATGCCTTGTTTATTTTAGATGTTAAGTTATTTTAATGATATATGGAAAGAAATCCACTGATATTGCTGTTAAAGAATTGCTGTCACATTATTAATTTGGATAAATGATTGATTTGGATACATTAATATTTGTGAGATTCTTCATATGGTCAAGTATCTTTACTTTCTGCTTGAAAAATCGGGTCTCCAGCCTGCGCCCATACCTCGTATTATCACACACCAATGAAGATATTCCAAGAAATTCAATGGCAACATAATAACAATAATATTTCAATAAAATATTAATAATTTGAAAATAGAAGAATATATTTAGTTTTCGTCAATCTATCCACTTAACCAGTGTTTCGTCAATATGTCCATTTTATTGAGTCATCTTTTTGAAAATACAATTTATCGTCAGTTTCCAAACCCTTGCTAACACGCAGGACAATACCCACTGATTTTTCTTTCAGTTAACCAGAGATTTCGATGGCTCTAACCTCAGCTTTAGGCTGAGGCTGCTTGGGAACCGTCACGGTGAGCACTCCATTTTCCATTGCAGCCTTCACCTCCTCCACCTTCGCATTTTCCGGTAGCCGGAAACGTCGAAGAAATTTCCCGTGAGAGCGCTCGATACGGTGCCACTTATCGTTCTTTTTCTCTTCTTCTTTCTTGCGTTCACCACTAATCTGTAAAACCCTGTCGTCTTCCACCTCTATCTTTACCTCCTCTTTCTTCAGACCTGCCAGGAACAAAAGGTAAATCCCGGTCGCTAAATAATGAGAAATCCAGAAAATCATTAACGAAAGGAACAAAAACCCTCTAAATCCAGAGAATCATTAACGAAAGGAACAAAACCCCTCTAAATCCAGAGAATTCATTAACGAAAGGAACAAAAACCCTCTAAATCCAGAAATTCATTAACGAAAGGAACAGAAACCCTCTAATGGACATGATGAATACCTGGAAGATCAGCCTTGAAGATGTGCGCGTCAGAAGTTTCCTTCCAGTCGAGCTGAGTGTTGGCTATGGCCGTTGCATCATTCCTTGCGAGATTCCCTATATCCCCCAAAAATGGAGAATTCCCAGATTCAAAAGAGTCCCATAAATCTAGTGAAAACGGATCGAAAACGCTGGATCGTCTGCCAAAGAAACGAGGAACAAGAGACATGCTTGCAATCAATACCAATTCGTAGCAAATGTGAATTCTAGATCATCTGAGACTTGGAGTGCTTCTTGTCGAAATGTGTGGAGGCGATATGAGCGGATTTATAGCTGTAGAAGGGGATGCGTAGAATGTTCGGGAATGTTCTATAATGTACGAGAGAGTGGAACACATTAGATTGTCCTACGGGTTTCTATTGGATGGTTCCAGACTCGTGTACCGTTGTAGTTTTATTTTTAAATAATTAAGAGAACTAAATGCATATTAACATTTTTAAATTGGCTATGGTGGGAGAAAAAGTCAGTCTAATCCACCAAATGAAAAGGAGGAGGTCAAAATAGTGAATATAACAAATGCAC
>ML795869.1:43164-62068 GCA_009831015.1 Picea engelmannii
ATGGGTGGAGGAACCAGCAATCGGGGAGGTCGAGGGCGAGATGGAAGGTCGAGAAGGCTGCCAAGGGGAGCCCCGCTTGGGCTTCCCTTTAATGCGTTCTCTCATGTGTGCAGGTTGGCTGGGAATTGCGCGAGGAGCTAGCAACCAGAGTTGCAGGTAGCAGGAGGACCGCGTAGCAGAGAAAGCCAAAGAGTGCTTGCGTCGAGAGGGAAGAAGCCCTTCCGATCGCGCGCAGAGAGGAAGAACGTGAGCGAGTGATCCAGCCATGTTGCTGATATGTGGGAAGCGTAGGGTGGCGTAAATGCCCCTGCCCTTACCCATCAAATCTATTTAAGCCTGATTACGTTCAGGGACGGTAGAGCCCTGCGGCACGGGGCGATCACGTGCCCGCGCATGGGCCTGCAACGCGTCCCGTCCAGTTCTCCGCCACCTGGAGTCCACTAACACCCCATCCGGGGAATGCTCACTATATTTTGAATCGTTTTGAATTATATTATATTTTGAAGAATTGTTGAATTTTATTTTAAAGAGTTATTACTAATAAGATTTTACAAAATAAATATCTTAAATGCAATATCTTCATCTTCAAATTTTACAAAATAAACATTTCAAATGCAACACTTTACTTCAAAATTGAGTATATCTCTAAATATGGCATCCTCATCAAACTATTATAAGCAACTCTTCTTACAACAACTTAAAACAAAAAATTATAACAACAACAATGAACAACAATTAGAATTCTTTATTTAAAAAATTAAATGATAAATCTCTAAACCATAAAAACAACAATATCAATTTTACTAGCTAAATTGACCTTGTATTTTCCTATTCAAATAATCAAAATTACTACTATTTAAATAACATAACACTTAGCCATCCATAGGTTCAAAATTGTCAAAGATGTACATCCCTGCAAAAATATATTTTAAATGAGAAATAATGAGAAACCATTTACAAAATATTTATATGTCCTATATCCAATTTGACAACATAGTGGAAAAATATTAAGAAAGTATACTCACAGTTCAAAGAGTATGGAACACAATATGATTATAAGCTCAAATAGTATGGAACACATAGAACAACCCTTCTTATTAAACAAAAAAAAAATGTAACAAGGACAATAAACAATGATTAGATTTATTTATTTAAAAAATTAAATGATAAACCCATAAACCATTAAAGCAACCATACCAATTTAATTAGCGAAAGTGTCCTTGTATTTTTGTATTTAAATCATCAAAATGTCTACTATTTAAAGAATAGAACACTTACCTTCATCCATTGGCTCAAAATTGTCAAACCTATACATCTTTGCAAAAATATATTTCAAATGAGAAATAAGTTATGAGAGACCATTTACAATTCACTAGAAAAATTCTTTTTATGAAATAAATTCCTGCATTATTAACTTGAATTTACAAAATATTTATATGCTCTATGTCCAATTTAAAAACATATAGTACATCCATAACTTTGTCCAATCTAACATCAAAGATAATAGTGGAAAATATTGAGTTTATAACCACTTAAACTTTAGATTGTAACTATACTTAATATTTCTTCAAATAAAAATTCAACATATTAAAAAACATCTTGGTATGAATCCTTTACTCACATTTCAAAGAGCATGTAACATAGTATTATTATAAGCTCAAACATTATGGAACACAACCAACAACCCTTCTTACAACAACCTAAATTGTAATAACAATGAACAATGATTATATTTATTTATTTAAAAAATTAAACGATGGACCCCAAAATCATTAAAGCAACCAGACCAGTTTTATTAGTGAATGTTTCCTTGTATTTTCCTATTCAAATCATCAAAATTCCTACTATTTAAAGAATAGAGAACTTACCCATCCATTGGCTCAAAATTGTGAAACATGTACATCCCTCCAAAAATATATTTTAAATATGTTTCGCATTATTAACTAGAATTTACAAAATATTTATATACCCTATATTCAATTTGACAACATATAATATAGCTAAAACATTGGACAATTCAATATTAAAGATAATAGTGGAAAAATATTATCAAAGTATTAACCAATTAAATATTTTTCAAAGTGTATATTGCAATTATACTTCATATTTCTTCAAGTAAAAAATTCAACATACTAAAAAGCATCTTGGCGTGAATCCTCCACTCAACGTAATAGACATGATTACATACACATTAAAAATTATTTTGCAATATAACCACAACTCACTTCAAAGGACACAAAAAATAACTTTCGAAATCTCAAAGGTCAAGAACTCCTCTTGATTTTGCATCTCTCCATAACCCATATACTACATTCCAATCAACATTAGATAATTTAGGCTCATTCAAAGATATTCTCATTAGTGCATCTAGTGTATCCAACCGTAGCCTTGATTTTCGAATGTCCTTGATGATATTTTGTTTAAAAAATCATCTTTCACTATCCACTATACTTGCAGAAATAATGACTACAAGTTGCCATAATTTCATCATATGAGGATAAGTTTTGTGCCATTGTTTTGTATTACAAAAGACCTTCCATGCTTCTTTTATTGAAAAACCCTCACAAGCCAGATTTAATGAATCAACAAAAGGGTGAATCTCTCTTTTACAAGATTTAACATCAAATAAAGGGACAAGTCCAACATCCTCTGATATGGTATGCTACAACTGTTGAAAGAGTTTAAAAATCTAACACTCTGAATTTTTCTCACGACTATGACACTCTTCTGGGTAATAACAAGGAATGAACAATTTTGTTGCATTAAAAAGTTGAATATATTGGAATATTCATTCAAATAGTTTATGATAGACTCAATATAACCTTTTGTGATTTGTTGGCAACTCTCTTGTGTGCCTTCAATACAAGGTTTCATGGTTTGTTTTCTTATATCACTATAATCAATGTCCATAGTTGGTATAGAAATGTATTGCAATTCATGTCTATCTATAACTACCCCTTCATCTTTAATTTCAATATATCCATATTGAGAATCACTTAAAATTTTTGAAAGATACGTTGTTCCTTCTACAAATGTTTCTTTTCTCAAAAACCATATAGACAATGTGCTTATAGTTACTTCAAGAGCCAAGCCAATAGTTGTAATATCTACATTTTCTTCTTGAAAATTCATGTTCATCTTGTTCAATTCACTCATCACATCAGCCAACATATGAATTTTTTTTTGAATGGAGTAAATTTGTGTCTTATCATACCATAATGAAGTTTTTTTTTTTTTTTCCACAAAGTTAAAATTGTTGACATAAGCTTCACACTATTTATAATGACCTCTCCCCTCGATAACCATCTCACTGAGTGTATCTGTAGCACATCAAGAACATTTATTTGCATAACTTTAAGCAAATATTTGAGTTCATTACTTCTCTTTGGTAAATTTTAAACCCACGAATACACTTTGTTTGCAATTTTTTCAACATATAATAACTCGGGTATTTTCTTAGAATCATATTCTACTGCTAAAGACTCACGATGAACTACACAATGAACCATAATAAACAACGAATCTAAATAAGTTTAATAAACAACGAGGTGTCGTTCTAAGCTGTGATTAGTGCTTTCATCAACCATTAATGAAAATAAAGGAGCTTCCAACATATTCTTTCTCTGAATATGCTCAAGATGTCTTGCTATGCAATATATAAAATCATTTGCATACTTATGATTCATGTATGAAGAGTAATCTTGAGACTTTGACATATATAATGTTTTTGCATCCATAATAAGTTTGCAAATATGTCCATACTTTGATAAAGATAAATCTTCTTGGCCAACAAAATATGATATTTTCAGTGAGGTAATCACTCTTTCCTTATTTTCATCTTCCATCCGCCTAATATGATATGGAATTAGCTTCATCTTTCTTTCTAATTCACTAATCCATCTTGCCTTAACATCTTTATGTACCAGTGATTTATCATGAGTAAAAAAAGAATTATGTTGTAATGTGGTACAACCATTCCCTAAACCCCATGGTCCATGCATCCTATACTTCTCATAATAAATACATTCAATAGTGATTGTGTCATCATGCCTCACATAATTCAACCAATCAAACTTATCTAACCATTCCATACGAAATTTTATTTTTGTTTGCACTTCGATTTTCTGTTGATCGTTATGATCTTCTTCAGCTTCATTTGTTTCTTTATCTACATCATCCTCAGACAAACTTCCAAAAATTTCATGCAATTGTTGTTCTAATTGATTATTATGGATTTCTTCACATGAAGGGTTTTGAGTCTTAGAAGTTTTTTCTTTTGTCCATCCATACATTTCTCCAATTGTAGCTTGCATTTTTCTTTTTTGAGACATTTGTGAGAGTGTATTCACCTATATAAAATAAATAGGTGAAACCCAAAAGTCAACTCATGCATGTCCCAAAGAAAACCATATATTAAGTTATACTTGTCTATAAAATAAAATAAAATATTTTCTATAGTTAGAAAATCTATAAACATAAGAATCAATACCTATTAAAATTTATGACTGTCAATATCTAAATTATAATTTATTATTAATTATATATGTTAAAAAAAAACTTAAACATATGCTTCCATAAAAACCTATACCATGACATATCCATTAAAATGGTTTTAGACATTATATCTGGATAGTTGTAGGCTATTGTAGTGAATAAAAACCAGTCCTGTAACTCTTTGTATATTCAATCAACTTGCTTCACATGAAAAAAATTTAACATGAGAAATGACATTTCACCATAGAAAAAAACTAAGAGTTGAACAATATTACAATCCAAAAGAAGATATCCATTTGTATGCAAAGACTAAAGATTATGTCCTCGTGTATGTATCGAGTTTTTATGCCACCTGGAACCCACTAAATCTTATATTTTTTCCAATTAATTAAATCATTTATTCCGATAATTAGATACAAAACATATATTGAAATCTTCTACATTCCGCAATTTTGATATAAAACTATAACAATGTGAAAAATCATTTATATAATTTAGATATACAAGTTACAACTATTGTGTATAATGAGCTCTTGGTAATTGCAATTGTATCCAAGGTATTTTTGTTGAAAATTGGTAGTGTGGGATATCCAACTACTTGGGGTCCTATTATTTTTGTTTTATTTCCAAATATGGTTGAAGTAAGAACATTTATTTTTGTTTTATTACACAGTTGCAATTCTTATATACAGTTATGTGTATGTTGTGATTCGAAGCCAAAAAAATCTAGGAAATAAAACACACAGTATGTACATCCCACAACCAATGGTTCTTGTCCTTTTTCTTGTCCTATCAACTATCAATAACCGGGGAGGAAGGGAAGTAAACCAAAACCAAGATCTAGGGAGCCAAAATAAAGGACGACTAAGTCACATAGAAAAGACTGTCATAATTTTCGATGGAAAGAGACTCAGATTGGCAGGAAATGGACTGTAACTCCTCTTGAGAGAAAAATCCCAATTGGGTGTGAGGAGAGAGCAAATCCCAATTGCATGGGGTAGAGGGAATTCAAATATATAACAACACACTACACTACATACACACTTGGATCACACAATACAGTGCAAATCCAATTAAGATTATTATACCTCTCTCTTGTAAGGTAATTTTGGACCAAAGAGGACTAAATTGAGTATAAATTTTAGGTATGAATAGAGTTCATAGGTTTTGTTGATGCTAAAGTGATCTATTTTACTAGACATTGATGGAGTAGAAGTTAGAACTTTGATGGAGTAGAAGTTAGAAATTTATCTTTTTATATTACTAGATTCAAATGTATAAGAGTGCCACACAAATTTCTAGTTATTATCAAAGTTCCACCTTAATTCAATGAAACAATACTTTCAAAAATTATGCTCAATTCTAAATTCAAAGTCCTAAAAAATAAATCAAAATTCCAAATACTAAAAAACTTTAACTCCCTACGACCTAAATCCAACAACTAACAAAAAATTACTACACAATTAGACTACTCCTATACATGATAATAAAAGTGTTAGTATTGTAAAGTCCATCTCGGTGGAACTCTGTGTTTGATTGAGTAAATTAGAGGTTTGTATAAATTCCATGTATAGAATTGGTTGAGTACAAATAGTGTGTTTATGCCTCCATCGTAGTGTATGCCTCTCCATGTTAATGTGTTGGTTCTCTTCCTTAATGAAAAATAGAATAGTGATTGTAATCATTTATTCTGTGTGTGTATAGATCTCTCAATGCCAGAATAGTGAATGAATATTTTGGGAAAATTACACCTTCTCTGCATATGGAATTTTAATGGTTGAGAAATTATTGAGTCTATAGTCGATCCCTAGATAAGATTATGTGTGTTTATGACCGGGACAAGACAATTCAAATCTTACTTTGGGGTGAACTGGATCGAAAACTAGGAATGCAGTTATTATGAGCTTCGTCGAGAAGCGCAAATCTGAGGCAGCCTATGGTGAACATATTTGGGGAAGAGTTGAAGCCCGATGGTAAGGTATATTTTTAAAGTGAATGGATTATGAATATATGAGGGTTCAATGTATTTCCTCTCTCCCGACATGCACAAATTAATGCGTTGAAGACTTAAATACGAATCATTGGTAAATGGAATATGGTTGATAGATCATTTCCGTGTTACTAACGAGGAACAATGCTTGTTCCTGGATTGAATCGATCCACGTGAATAATCAAGTTAGTTAGATGGGTCAACATTATCTACCATGCATCATTTGTAATGTTTGTGCAATCCATACCATACTGGTGCATACCCCAACCCCTTCTCCTTCTCCTTCAGGGCTGCTCGACCTCTCGGTCTAGAATCGTTCAAGTCACCGAACCGAATGGTTCATCGGGCTCCTGATGGAACCAATTTAACTTGACACAGACCCTTTACTTTCTCGACGCAGGTTGTGTGGATCCCGCAAACCCTCTCCTTAGCGCTTTTCAAATCTTAACGCCAACAGACACTAGCTCTCCATGCTAAGCTTCCTCCTTGATGTGACCACATAATATAACCATGGGATAGCTCCCTTCGTGACTCCATGCTTCGAAACTTTCACGAGCTGCTTACTCCCTTTTCCCCGATTCCCGAATCAGTGATTTCTCCACGACCAAATCTACTCTCCATGTTCCTCTCACGATCAATCGTTGAGAACAAGTCATGAGTTCGGACTTCACGAATCCTCCCTTCTCCCAACTCTACTTCTCTCAATTTGTGAATCATCGAAGTGTTGATTTCTCGCCACGCATCCTATCTTGATGGATGACCAAGATTTCTCCGGCTCTCAGCACTTCGGGCATCCTCTCCTCTTGACTTTTCTCCGAAGGGTTCCTCCTCTGAAGTACGTAGATCTCTGCCATGTGCCCTTCTAGATCCAATGGCCTGGATTCAAATCATTCCTCACGACTTCACGGAGATCCTTGTTTTCTCTCAACAAACCTCCCGAATTTCTTGCTTTCGAACCTCTCAATCTTCTGCCACCTGTCTCCCCCGATGATGGACGATTTCACAGCCTTCGGGACTTCGAAAAGTCCTTAACCCCTTTGCACACTCAGCTCAAATTTATCTTTCAAGACTTAGGCTATTCTCGAGCTCCTTCTGTACTCCTTGCAGAGTTCTGCGCAGGCTCTTTTGCGACTTTGCTTGGCTTGAAAACCTTCAAGGTTCCCCGTTGCTCTATGAACTTTCTCTTACCCTCCTGACATTTTACCGCTCTTCCTCCTGAGCTTGTAATATGGAATTATAGTCTCCTAGGCACACTCCTTGCACTCGACTAACCTTTTTGATGGCTTCTCCCTTTGCCTATATGAGAATCTTAAGGCATCTCCTTTCCTTTGTTGATGCACTCTTGCAAATCCTTCCTTCCTCAGAATGTTCATCCATTCTAGGATTCCCTTAAGGATAAAAACACTTCCATTCCTATTTCTCTTGTACACTCTCGTACTTTCTCTACGCCCTCCTAGCAAAGCGTTTTAGAGTGTTCAGTAACTCTGGCCTATATATTCCCTTATACAGTATTTATTTCCAAGATACTTAACCACCTTGAAATTTCCTCTTGAGTCTGTGAATTAACTTGGTGTGCCCTCCTAACAGCTTCTCTTCTGACTCCACTGAGTTCAGACATGCACTCCTTGCGTCGGTTCACAGAGTTTCCACACTCTGTTGCACACTCCTTGCACTTAGCCTAGAGAACCAGACTTAATTCAACACACTTATGGGTAGAAAAATGTATCTCTATCCCTGCAGATGATTTCTAACATTCATATACAACTCAGTGCATACAAATGACATTCATAACACAACATCCATTACACGGAAATTGATAACAAGAAAAACTGTCATTTTCTATTAATGGCGGAATGTTCATTACAATAGTGGAGTCCGAGCTACAACTGAGTCTCGACTCTCTGTGTTTCTCTCCCTATATCCTATGCATATACCTACAACAACCACTACTTGGCAATAATACAAATATTTATACAAGAGGGGCTCGACGAGCTTCCCCTCCAAGCTAAACTAGTGGTGTCAAATCACAATTCAAAACGCTTGTCTAATGGGAAAATTACAATGATGGAAATCTGATACAAATTGGATGAATATCCCTTCTACCGTCAACCACTTAATGGAGACCTTATCTCTAGCTTGTGCGAAGGCACAACTTGGCTCTTCCATCTTGTCATCATTAAATGCCTGGATCACGATTTTGATTCTTGAGGCAAAATGAGAGGGCGAAACATCTCCCTTTCTTGAATGTGCATCATGCGTGTTAATTTGTTGGCGCGTGCTGAGTTGGTGCGATGCTCCTACATCATACTCCACGGCTATGAAAATCATGAGCTCCTGCTCATGAGCTTTCCAGCGTGGTTGAAATCCTCTTGGATCCCAAACTTTCTCTTGGAGTTGTCTCTCGGCTCCTCTGCTTTGTTGTTTCTGCTCATGCATCATCCTCGTTGCTCGTACAGGTTTCATTTTGTCTATATTCCTCATGTTGACCGCTTCCTCCACCGATCCCAACATCAACTTTCTTATCTCCTCAATCACCTCGTCCAGCTGCTCCATCGGCTGGTTCTCCTGTTGCAGACTAACTTGCTGCAGTTTTTTATGGTTTCTAGGTAAATCACATTTATATCCCAAGTTATATCCTTCATCTATTGTGGTCTTAACTTGCCACTTTGTTGCAGCCTCCAACTCTACATTCTCCTCATCACTAGGCTTTTGCTTCGCTGTTACTTCTGATAGATTGACTCTTGTCATTTCTTCGGTCGGTTCCTTTCCAACTTCTTCCAGCTACAACTCGTGCTAGTGTGTCTTCTATGGACTGACTATCTTATGGCAGCCACCTCCTAGTTCTGGACGGTCTAACCAATCCTCCAGTGCCTTTAGCTCCATCTCCCACTAGGTGAGTGATCCAACTAGGCATTCTCCTTCTATTGGGACAGACTTCAGTATCTGTACCTTCTCCATGATAGTCTCAGTTTGTTGTCCTTTTGTTGCATCTGCAACATCTGTGCTAGCCTCTCCTCAGCCTCTTGGCAGGAATATCTTGATTCCTCCAATGATCAGAAAGGTCCTTTGATCCTTCTCTTTGATGGAAGAATTTTTTAATTTCTCATCATCTTCATTCACACGGTTCACAGTTCCACGTTAATATCCATTTGAGTGAGGTATTTCTTCTACTTCCTCCTCATATGTCAACACCCTCTGACACGAACTCTCAGCTGAGATCATTTCTCCTCCCTTGCCCACTTGGAAATTCATGATTTCTCCTCTGCCCACCTGGAAGTTTACGATATCCACTGATCTCTCCTCATTGCCCACCTTGAAACCTATGGGACCTCTGCCAGATCTCTTTCCCTCGTCACTTGGATTTTCAACATACCTCAACCACCTTTTTAACACATGTTTCTTCCCTCTGGCCAACAACTTCTGAATAGGCCATTTTACTAACCTCTTCAAAGGCCATTCATACCTCCAGCACACATTTTCCTCATGTTGCATCTTGAATGCTAGCTTCTCCATCTTTTCCAGGATTTCATTGAGCTTCTTGTCCATCTTAGCTTTTCTCCTTTGCGAATAGACTTTCGCTCGATCACGTTTATGACCTTCAATGTCCATTCTGCTTCACATGCAGTTCATCACCCATTGCCCACCTTGCAACAATCTCCACATAGCATCTTACTCTGTCTCTCTTCACCTTTGCCTACAATATGCAGACAATCAAGCTCTGATACAACTTGGTATCAGAGTATCTTCTTTATCTCCTTCTTTCCACATGAGAACAAAATCAGGCTATGATAACACTTGTTATCATAGCCCAACCCCCTTCTCCTTCTCCTTCTGGGCTGCTCGACCTCCCGATCTAGGATCGTTCAATTTCCCAAATCGAATGGTTCGTCGAGCTCCTGATGGAACCAATTTAACTTGACACATGCCCTTTACTTTCTCGATGCAGGTTGTGTGGCACCCGTGGACCCTCTCCTTAGCGCTTTTCAAATCTTAACATGAACGAACACTAAATCTCCATGCTAATCTCCCTCCTTTATGTGACCACAGACTACAACCGTGTGCTAGCTCCCTTCATGACTCCGTGCTTCGAAACTTTCGTGAGCTACTTACTTCCTTTTCCCCAATTCCTGAATCAGAGATTTCTCCAGGACCAAATCTACAGTACACGTTCCTCTCACGATCAATGGTTGAGATAAAGTCACGAGTTTAGACTTCGCAAATCCTCACTTCTCCCAAATATGATTCTCATGATTTGTGAATCAACGAAGTGATGATTTCTCGCCATGCGTCCTATCTCGATGGACAGCCAAGATTTCTTCGACTCTCATCTCTTCGAGTATTCTCTCCTCTTGAATTTTCTCTGAAGGGTTCCTCCTCCAAAATACGTAGATCTCTGCCACGTGCCCTTCCAGATCCAATGGTCTGGATTCAAATCGCTCCTCGCGACTTCGTGAAGATCCTTGTTTGTTGTTGGAAAACCTCCTAAAGTTCCTGCTCACTAACCTCTCGATCTTCTGCCACCTGTCTCCTCCGACGATGGATGGTTTCATGACCTTTGGGAATTCAAAAAGTCCTCGACCCCTTTGCACACTCAGCGCAAATTCTCTTTCGAGACTTAAGCTATTCTCAAACTCCTTCTGCACTCCTTCCAGAGTTCTGCGCAGGCTCTTCTGCGACTTTTCTCGGCTTGAAAACCTTCAAGGTTCCTTGTTCCTCTATGAAGTTTATCTTTCCCTCCTGGAAGTTTATCGCTCTTCCTTCTGAGACTATAAGATGGACTTACAGTCTCCTGGGTGCACTCCTTGCACTCGGCTAAGCTTTTCGACGGATTCTCCCTTGGCCTATCTGAGCATCTTAAGGCATCTCCTTTCCTTTCTCGATGCACTCTTACAAATCCTTCCTTCCTCAGAACGTTCAGCAATTCTGGGATTCCCTTTAGGATAACAACACTTCCAGTCATGTTGCTCTTTTACACTCTCATACTTGCTCTATGCCCTCTTGGAAAATCGTTTTAGAGTTTTCAGTAACTATGGAATGTATCTTCCCTTATACAATATTTCTTTCCAAGTTACTTAACCACCTTGAAATTTCCTCCCGAGTCTATGAATTAACCTAGTGTACCCTCCTGGCATCTTCTCTTCTGACTCCACTGAATTCAGACACACACTCCTTGTTTCGGCTCATAGAGTTTCCACACTCTGTCGCGCACTCCTTGCACTTAAACTAGAGAACTAGACTTAATTCAACGCACTTACAGATAGAAAATTGTATCTCTATCCCTGCAGATGATTTCTAACATTCATATACAACTCAATGCATACAAATGACATTCATAACACAAAATCCATTACACAAAAATTGATAATAGGAAAAACTGTCATTTTCTATTAATGGTCGAATGTTCATTACAATAGTGGAGTTTGAGCTACAATTGAGTCTCGACTCTTTGTGTTTATCTCCCTATATCCTATGCATCTTCCTTCAACAACCACTACTTGACAACAATACAAATATTTATACAAGAGGGGCTCGACGAGCTTCCCCTCCAAGCTAAACTATTGGTGTCAAATCACCATTCAAAACGCCTGTCTAATGGGAAAATTACAATGATGGAAATCTGATCCAAATTGGATGTAGATCCCTCCTACCATCAACCACTTAATGGTGACCTTATCTCCATCTTGTGAGAAGGCACAACTTGGCTCTTCCAACTTGTCATCATTAAATTCCTGGATCATGCTTTTTATTCCTGAGGAAAAATGAGAGGGCGACGCCTCTCCCTGTTAATCGGCTAGTGTGTGATGAGGTGGAGCGATTATCCTGCATCACATACACTACATACTTGTGTACTTCCATGCTATTTTCACAGTTTATTTTCACACATAGGGTTGTAACGATGATTATTGTTGTGTATGTGTTATATTCTTTGCATGTGTGTGTGTGGGCACGTTAGATCTGAAAATTGTGTCTGACAATCCCTCTAGTAGTGCTCTTGGTGTCATGTGCACCGGGCTCTTTCCTAGGGCAGTCCCAGGGGGGGGGGGGGGCAGGTATGCCCCCCCTGGTTACGTGCAGCGTTAGGGGAAGCACCCCGAAATTTTGTTTTGGGCATTTTTTTTCTATTTTTAGCAGTTTTCTAAATTAATCTCGTATTAAGGGATTAGGGTTTTTGTATATACAAAATAACTAATTTTTTTTTATATATTGTATGGTGAATGGTGAAATTCGATATAATGAATATAAGAAAGGTTTTCTCGATTGAGGGTTTCCAGTATAAAATCTTTTTGTACTCTGTGTATGAGCCATTGATTAAATTCTATTTTGCTTAAGAATTTGTACGCATTGCTTTACTTCATAGGTTTAAAACTTACATGTGGTACCAGACCTCGTTTTTTGCTTCAGAGGGACGCCTTTGTTGTTGAGGGTTTGGCTTGGTCTTGATAGATCAAGGTTATCTTGGGTCTGTGATAAACCTGGGTTTAGTGGGAGCTTTTGCAGTGGAGATTTGAGTATAGAAAGAGGAATGGCGAGCTCATCTAGAATCGAGATAGAGAAGTTCAACGGTAAAAACTTTGAGCTATGGAAGCTCAAGATGGAGGACCTTCTTTTAGACAAAGAATAATGGATCATTGTGGATCCTAATACACAGCCTACGAGTACACTGTCTACTAGCACATAGGATACTAGTACACAACCTACTAGTTCACAAAATAATAGTACACCAGCTACTGGTATGTCCAAGGAAGATTGGGAGAAGTTGGACAGAAGAGCAAGGACTACTATTCGACTCTGCTTGGCAGATTCAGTTTTGTTGAATGTCTCGGGAGAATCTATAGCCAAGGAACTATGGGATAAGTTGGGAAATTTGTATCAATCAAAGTCCCTGGTAAACAAGTTATTTCTTCGAAAGAAGTTGTATCATCTTAGGATGGAAGATGGAGATTTTGTGAAAGAACATCTAAATGCCTTTAATACTCTGGTAAGTCAACTTGTCTCTGTTAATATTATGATTGCAGAAGAAGATAAGTGGATTACTTTGTTATGTTCTTTGCCAGACTCCTGGGATAATCTGGTTGTAGCAATTGGTAGTACCACTCAATCTACATTGAAGTATGAGGATGTAGTTTCATCCTTGTTATCTGAAGAGATGAGGTGGAAAATCATGGATAGTCATAGCACAGATTCTTTATTTGTAAGAGGTCGTACCTAAGACAAGAATCTTGGTAAACCTTCGGGGGGGGGGGAGATCTAAATATAAAGGTAGATCTAAGTCTCCAGGAAAATATTTGAGGAAATGTTGGAAGTGTGGTAAAATAGGGCATTATAAGAAAGATTGCAAGTCTAAGAAGGTTGATAAACCAAAGGGATCTGATAGTACCTCTTTCACAGAGGTGAAAACCTCCATTGAAGAAGGAGTTGATGTTTACCTGGCCTCTACAAGTACACATGCAAACCATGATCTATGGTTGATCGACTTAGGTGCATCATACCATATGAATCCTCACAGGGAGTGGTTCTCTAAATATGAAAAATACGATGGTGGTGATGTATTCCTAGGAGATGACTCGACAACAAAAATCTTGGGACGTGGAAGGGTTAAGTTGTTGCTAAAATATGGAAGGATTAGAACTCTCCCTGGGGTTCTGCACATTCCAAAACTAGCCAGGAGCCTAATATCTGTAAGCAAGATGGATGATGCAAGAGTGGATACTTTATTTCGAAAGAACACTTGCAAGATGATACGAGGAGCAATGGTGTTGATGAGGGGAGTTCAGTGTGGAACTCTATACAAGTTGTTGGGAAGCACTTATACTAATGGGTGTAACAGTTCTATTGTCCTTGAACAAAGAAATAAAGAAGACAAGACCAATATTGTCTCTGAAAAGAAGACCATGTTGTGGCATCAAAGATTGGGACATATTGGAGAAAAGGGCCTTCGAACACTACACAGTAAATGTATGGTTGAAGGTATGTCTAATTGCACTCTGGATTTTGATTTCTGTGAACATTGCATATATGGTAAACATAATCGAGTAAGATTCCCATCTAGTGTTACAAGAGCAAAGGGGATCTTAGATTTGATACAGAGTGATGTGTTTGGACCTGTTCCTGTTCCATCCCTAGGTAAATCTGTGTATTATGTTTCATTCATAGATGATTTTTCAAGGAACATATGGATTTATTTCCTTAGAAAGAAATATGAGGTAATTGATAAATTTAAAGAGTTTAAGGCTCTGGTAGAAAATCATACAGAGAAGAAAATAAAGGTATTGAGAACAGATAATGATGGAGAATTATGTGGAAATTAATCCAAAGAATTTTGTAAGAAGTGTGACATAGCAAGGCAGAAGACTACTCCATACACTCCTCAACAGAATGGAGTTACATAAAGGATAAACATGACATTGATGGAAAAATCAAGGAGCATGCTCAGTGGTGTCGGGTTAGGACAAGAATTCTGGGCAGAGGCAGTGGGTACAACATGTTACTTGGTCAATCAATCGCCTTCATCAGAGTTCAATGATAAAACTCCACACGAGGTATGGTCTGGAAATAAACCCTCTATTCAACATCTTAGAGTGTTTGGTTGTGATGCTTATGTACATGTTCCAAAGGAAAATAGGAGTAAGCTGGATAAGAAGGCTGAAAAGTGTATCTTTATTGGTTATAAAGATGGTGTGAAAGGTTATAAGATTTGGAACCCAGAAACCAAGAAGATTGTTTACAGTCAAGATGTTGTTTTCAGAGAGGTAAAATATGTGTGCAAACAAGAATTCCTACCAATCCAAGACGAACCTGAGAAAATAGAGCTTGAGTTGGATGATGCAAAATCTGAATCATCTGAAGAAGAGGAAGAAGAAGAAGAAGAACCTCATACCCCAGTATTGAGGAGATTAATGAGAGATAAAAGGAAACGAGAAAGGTATAGTCCACCTGATTTCCATTCCAATTTTGCTTTATCTATTACTGATGATGATCCTAGAACTGTCAGGGAAGCAGTGAATTCAGAGGATAGTAAACTCTGGAAGAAGGCCATGGTTGAAGAAATGGATGCCTTAGATAAGAATGAGGCATGGGATATATTTCAGTTGCCAGCTGGAAGAAAATCTGTTGGTAGCAAATGGTTGTTTAATAAGAAGTTTAATGCACAAGGTAAAGTGGAGAAATACAAAGCTCAGTTAGTAGCAAAAGGTTATTCCCAAGTAGAGGGAATTGACTTTGGTGAGATTTTTTCTCCTGTTGCTAAGTTAACTTCTATTAGATTTATGTTATCTATTGTTGCTTCTTTTGATCTTGAAGTGGAATAGCTGGATGTGAAGACAACATTCCTACATGGGGATCTAGAAGAAGAAATCTACATGAAGCAGCCAAAAGGCTTTGTAGTGAAGGGAAAGAAAGAGCTGGTCTGTAAGGTAAAGAAGTCACTATATGGTCTGAAGAAATCACCTAGGATGTGGTACCAAAAGTTTGACACATACATCCTTGGATTGGGATTTGTAAGAAGCAGGGATGATCACTGTGTATATTCCAAGTAGGTTGGTAATCACTTCATTTATGTAGTATTCTATGTTGATGACATGTTGTTGGTAAGAAATAACATGAATGTTATCAAGGAGGTGAAATCACAACTATCCTCCAAATTTGACATGAAGGATATCGATGTTGCTAACTTCATTCTGGGAATGGAGATTAAAAGAGATCTTGCAAACATGAAACTTTGGTTGAATCAGAGAAAATATGTTGAGACGATATTGCAGAGGTTTAATATGCATGGAAGTAAATCGGTCAAGATTCCTATTCCTATAGGTGTAAACTTATCTGGAGATCAGTGTCCCAAGACACAGGAAGAAGAAGAGGACATGTCCCATGTTCCATATGCCAGTGTAGTTGGCAGTTTGATGTATGCAATGGTCTTTACTAGACCAGACATTACACATGCAGTGGGAGTTTTGAGCAGGTATATGTCAAAACCAGGGAAGGAGCATTGGACAACATTAAAGAGGGTCTTCAGATATCTGCGTGGCACTACCAGTTATGGATTGTGCTACCAAGGAAGACCAGGATTGGACAGAGTACTGGACATACATGGATTTGTTGATGCAGACTGGGCTGGAGATCTGGATCATAGAAGATCTACAAGTGGGTATGTGTTTAACCTATTTGGAGGAGCAATCAGTTGGATGAGAAAAAGATAGGATGTAGTGGCACTCTCAACTACAGAAGCTGAATACATGGCAGCCACTCATGCAAGCAAGGAAGCAGTATGGTTACAAAGATTGTGTTCAGGTATTGGGTTGGTACAACAAGTAGTGAGATTAGATTGTGACAATCAGAGTGAAATCTTCCTAGCAAAGAACCCAGCTTATAATTCGAAGACAAAGCATATTGATGTTCAATATCACTTTGTGAGAGGCATGGTTGAGGAAAAGAAGGTGTTGCTGGAAAAGGTTGACACTTTGAAGAATGTTGCAGATTCATTGACAACGTCTGTGAGCACAAAAAATTTCTCCTGTTGTAGAGTAACAATGGGCATTGTTGCCCTGAATTTTTGACTATATAATCCCCTGGACCCCTGGATGCAAAAAAAACAACAAGTGGGAGAATGTTGGGTATGTGTTATATTCTTTGCATGTGTGTGTGTGGGCGCATCAGATATGACAACTGTGTCTGACGATACCTCTAGTAGTTCTCTTTGTGTCGTGTGTGTTGGGCGCTTTCCAAGGGGGGTCCCAGGGGGGGCAGGTATGCCACCCCTGGTTACGCACAGCGTTCGGGGCAACGCCCCAAAATTTTTTTTGGGGCGGATTTTTGCTATTTTTAGTGGTTTTCTAAATTAATCCCACATTAAGGGATTAGGGTTTTGGTATCTATAGAATACCTAAGAACATTGTATATATTGTATGGTGAATGGTGAAATTTGATATAATGAATATAAGAAAGGTTTTCCCGATTGACGGTTTCCGGTATAAAATCTCTATGTACTCTATGTATCAGCGATTGATTAAATTCTGTTTTGCTTAAGAATCTATATACATTGCTTTACTTCACAGGTTTAAAACTTACAATTATCATCCAGTGTCTTTTTTTTTCTTCTATGTATATACATTTTTTTTTAGACTTTAAAAATTAAATAGTTACATAGTTGCAAGGAAAATCCTTTATCTCATAAACAAATCCATCTCATATATTAATTTATTAATTTAGTTTATAAATACACACAATATTAAAAATATATTTAATATTTCTTTAATATGAGGTTTTGTTAAAAAAACTCTATGTAACTTAATTTTTAAAAACTTCTCATATATTAATTTATTAATTTAGTTTATAAATACACACAATATTAAAAATATATTTAATATTTCTTTAATATGAGGTTTTGTTAAAAAAACTCTATGTAACTTAATTTTTAAAAACTTCTTTTAATTTTTAGAAACTTTTTCTTGAAAACTCTCTATAACCTAATTTTTTGAAACGTTTTCTTCTTAACCTAATTTTTTGAAACGTTTTCTTCCTAACCTAATTTTTAGAAACTCTTTCTCTCTATTTTAAGATGGTTTTTGAAATGATTACTTTGAAAAAATTCGGTAATTAATATTCAGATTCTACAAAATATCAAAAGATAATTAGAGCAGATCGATTGGGGTTATTTTTTAACATTTGAGTCAATTAAGAGAAGTTCAAAACCAAAGGAAAAGGTCAAAACCATACTCTGCATATTCGTGTACTTCCATGGTATTTTCATGGTTCATTTTTGCACACAATGTTGGAACGATCATTATCATGCAGTGCATTTTTTTTCTCGGTATACATATTTTTTTTAGACTTTGAAAATTAAATAGTTGCAAGGAAAATCCTTTGTCTCATAAACAAATCCATTTCATATATTAATTTATTAATTTAATTTATAAATATATACAATCTTAAAAATATATTTAATATTTCTTTAATATGACTTTTCGTTAAAAAAACTCTATGTAACTTAATTTTTAGAAACTTTTTCTTACAAACTCTCTCTAACCTAATATTTAGAAAGTTTTTCTCCTAACCTAATTTTTAGAAACTTTTTCTCTCTATTTTAAGATGATTGTTGAAATGATAACTTTGAAAATTTTTGGTAATTAATATTAAGATTCTACAAAATATCAGAAGATAATTAGAGTAGATCGATTGGTTTTGTTTTTAGATTTGAGTAAATTAAGAGAAGGTCAAAACTAAGAGAAAAGTTTTGATTTATAGGAAAGTATGATTTCCTTCCGTTTTTGGTTGGATTTAGTAGGAAAACATGTTGAAATTTCAAACTGAAAGCGGTTTGAAACTGGGAAGGTTCGGGTTGGCCCCTCGTCCTACTTTTAAATGGGATTTGCATAGAGAATAAGAATAATGAGTAAATGTGGTCACTGTGTGTCACACACCTTA
>ML795869.1:65303-103177 GCA_009831015.1 Picea engelmannii
ATCCCATTCCCTTGTCATGACTTCTTTTATTTTTCCTATGACTTGTGACACTTGTCTTGAGCCTCCTGCTCACTGAACACCTGTCAGATTCGATTCTACACATGTTCACATATTTTCTCATTCTGTTGCCACTTGGCCAACCTCTTTGGATTCCTAACTCCCTCTTTAAAATGTTCTTCAACATGTGCCCCTTTTTCCACATGTGTTTATTTTCATAAAATAATAAGGTTTTACAATTCAATTTTGGTTAATCGACCAATTTGTCTTTTCAGAAAAATAATTAAAATTCTAAAATAAAAACAATAATATAAATAATAATTAAAAATCCAAGTTGTGGGTTATCACATACACCCCCCCTTAGAACTTATCACCATCCTTAGTGATAAATAGTTTCCATCAATACCATTCTGGAACATAAATGGATATGCTTCCCACATATTACTTTCCATTTCCCAAGTAGCTTCTTCTGGAATAAGGTGCTTCCATTGCACCTTTACGTGTCCTAGGGCTCGATTCTAGATTGTAAGTTCCCTCTTGTCGATAACATGATCTGTCTCTACTGGGAAATCTCCCATGGGTTCCACCTGTATCATTTTCCAATAAACAATGTGAGTCGGGTCATGTATATATTTCTTTAGTAATGAAACATGAAACAAATCATGTACTTTTACCGTAGTTGGAAGTGCAAGTTGATAAGCTACAGGTCCTATTCAAGAAAGAATCTCAAATGGGCCACAATATCTAGGTGTTAACTTAGTATACCTTCCTAACTGTAAAGAACTCTTTTTAGGTTTAACTCTAATATACACATGGTCTCCAATATCGAACTCTCTTGGAGTCCTTTTTGCATCAACAAACATTTTTTCCATGTCCTGAGCTAATTTTACGTTCTTTTGTACCTGTTTCATTGTTAGTTCCAAGTATTTTAACATATCTGGTCCTATCATCAATCTATTAACATGATTACTCCATGAAATAGGTGTATCACATTTTATGCCATATAAAATTTCAAAAGGACTAAGTTTTGTTGAAGCTTGATAATGATTATTATAAGCAAACTCAACTAAGTACACATATTCTTCCCATTTACCAGGTCTGTCCATTAGATACATTCTAAGAATGTATTCAAGAATCTGATTAGTTCTTTCATTTTTCCCATTTGTTTGCAGATGATAAGCAGTACTGAAATTTGATTGGGTATCTAACCCTTTAAATAAAGCCTTCAAAAAATTTACGGTAAAATTAACATCTCTATCATATATTATAACTTTAGGGATTCCATGTAACCTAAATATTTATTCTATATTAATAGCCTTATAGGTTGATTTCTCAGGTATAAAGTGTGTTTCTTTAGTTAATTTATCAACCAAAACCATAATTGATTCATTTTGTTTACTACTTCTAGGAAATCCGGTAATAAAATCCATACTTATCACTTCCCATTTCCATTCTGGAATGGGTAAATGTTGTAGTAGTCCAACTGGATGTTGTTATTCATCCTTAACTTGTTGACACTCTAAACATCAAACTAGATATTCAACTATTTTGTCTTTCATTTTTGCCCAATAGAATTCCTTTCTCAACATAGTATTTAATTTCCGATAACCTGGGTGTCTAGAATATGGTCTCTTATGCAATTCATATAGAATTAACAACTTAATTTGATTAGATTCTAGTACATATAATATGTTTTTATACATTAACATTCCACTTTTTGAGAATCTAAAATGTGATTCTTCTATTCCTGATGAATTATCAACAATCTTTAACTTAATATTTTGATATTCTGGGTCTTTTCAGCTACTAACCTTACCCTTTCTTATAAATATTTTTCATAGTTACTTCTACTAACTGTATAGATTAGGTTTGCATGTCTTCTTAATTCATTTGACACTTTATTTTCCTTTCCCTTAATGTGTTTTATCTCAAAATCATACTCGCTTAATAAGGATAACCACCTTACTTGTAGAGCACTTAAATTTTGTTTATCACACATATATTTTAGAGTGATGTTATCTGTCAACATTAAGAATTTTTGGCCTGCCAGATAATACCGCCACATATTTAATGCATGTTTATTGCATACAATTCCCAGTCATGTGTTACATAATTTTCTTCATGTTTCTTTAATTTCTAAGATTCAGAAGCTATTACATGGTTTTCTTGCAATAACACTCCTCCAAGCCCTTTGCGACATGCATCCGTACATACTACAAAGTATTTATCTAGGTCTTCCAATTTTAATATAGGAGATGTATTCAAGATTTGTTTTAATTTGTTAAAAATTTCTTGACATTTCTCGAACCAAATGAACTTAGTTCATTTATTTTGCAATGATGTTATAGGATATGCAATCTTAGAAAACCCTTCTATAAACTTTCAGTAATATCCAGCTATACCCATAAAGGATCTTATGGTTGAAACATCCTTAGGTTCGGGCCAATTCATTATAGCCTTTGTTTTGTCTGGGTCAACTACTATACCTTCTTTGGAAATTACATGTCCCATATATTGAATTTGGTCTTTATAAAACTCACACTTACTTAGTTTTTCATATAATTTATGTTCTCTTAGTATTTGTAATAATATTCTTAAATGTTCTTCATGCTCCTTTTCATCCTTTGAATAGATGAGTATATCGTCTATAAAGACGATCACAAATTTATCTAGACATTTACTCAAAATATTGTTCATCAAGCACATGAATGAGGATGGGGAATTAGTCATCCCAAAAGGTATCAAGACAAATTTTTAATGTATGTACCTTGTTCTAAATGTTGTTTTATAAATATCTTCATTCTTTATCCTAACTTGATGATAACCAGAACATAAGTCAATCTTAGAGAAGATTGTAGCTCCTTGTACTTGATCAAACAGATCATCAATACGGGGTAATGGATATCTATTTTTAATAGTCATTTTATTAAGTTTTCTATAATCAATACAGAGGTGTATTTTCCCATCTTTCTTTCTAACAAAATGTATTGGTGCTCCCCATGGAGACACACTTGGTTGGATATATTATTTATATATCAATTCTTTCAATTGACTTTTTAGTTCATTTAACTCTAGGATATTCATCCTATAAGGATACTTTGAATAAGGTACTGCTCCAGGTATCAGGTCTATGGAGAAATATATTTCTCTCTTAGGAGGTAGTCTGGGAATATCCTAGAATACATCCTGAAATTCCTGCAATACTGGAAATTTATCTATCTCACTATTACTTTCCTCGTTTTCATTATAATTTATGTGTACAACAAGTAGTTTACACCCTTTTCGAATGCATCTTTTAACTTGTAAGGCTATTATTTCTCTAATACTAACAGGTCTTGATATCCTTTAATGTTTATAATGTTACCTCTCTCATCTACAAAGGTAAATATTTTATTGTAACAATCTAAGACCACTTTAAACTTTTCCATCCAATCTGTACCGATTAGTACATCATAAGACCCTAAAGGTAATATGTTTAAGTCTATCTATGTTCTTAATTCATTCATACCAAGTTCACAATTTTTAACAACATCTGCAATTCTCCTTTTAGTTCTTGTAGCTAATTGTACTAACCAGGAATTTTCAAACTTTTCCTTATTTAACTTACATATTTCTACAACTCTTGGTGAAATATAACTTAAACTAGCACTTGGATCAATTAAAACAATAACTTGTTGGTTATCTAGCATACCTTCAATTTCTACCATTGAAGTTTGATGGTATGCCTGTCGGTTTTCCAAGGCTACGCTGATTTTTGGTGTAGACCTTGTAAGCTCACCAACTATAGTTGCTTCTTGTAATGTTTGCACATTGTTATTTCCCTTATTCTTGAGAGGACAATCTTTTTATTAATGTGGTCCACTACATTCCCAACATTTTACTGTTTCTTTTTGGGCAGTTTCTTTATTGAAGAAGGTTGGTGGTTTGGTACCCTTAATTTCAGGTTGATTGAAAGGTTTACTTGTCCTAAACTTATTGGCTCCTTGAAATATCTTATCAACATTTCTATTAGAGTAAGCTACCCCTTTCTTCTTAGGGTCAAACCTCTCAATATTTTTTCCATTCCAATTCTTATAATTCTCATTTCTATTTTTATACTGCTCAAAACAAAGTTTATCTTTCCTCGTGGTTTCTTCCAATGTTTTTGGGTTATCAAACTCAATTTGATATTTATAATAACTAGGTAAGCAACTCAAAAATTGTTGAATCTTTGGTTTTTCATCCACAATGTAAGGCGCATAACACAACAAACTCAAAAACTTACTACATAAATATTTCATTGTAAGATTTCCCAATTTCAATTCATAGAACTCCTTGGATTTACCCTCATAATATTGTTCAGACATGTATGGTTTCTCAAAATATCTCTTGAAGGTTTTCTAGGTGATTTTCCTTTCCTTAATACTTTTTACTCTTTTTATATCCTACCACCATATGTCTTCTTTTTCTGACAAATTGTAGATAACCATCCGTACTTTAATCTCACTAGAGTAATTGTAGATTTGAAAATATTTCTGCATACGAGAGATCCATGCCTCTGCTTCTTCACCAATATCCACTTCTCCATTGAAGGTTGGTGGTTTAATCTTCTTAAATTATCCCATGAATTCATCATGTTGTTTAGGTTTCTTGTTGGTTCTTTGTTTAGGATTATAACTACTTTCAGTAGACATTTCAGTATCTTCCATATCCTTGTATACTGACTCTGTCTCAGATTCTGGGCATTCTAATTTTCTTGCTTTCTTCTTCAGTTGGGATATCTTAGAGATGTTGGAATTATTCCCTTTATTTTTATCAACATTTTGATCGCACAATTTTTCTTGCAGAATTGCATTTAGTTCCTCTTGAGTCCTTAAAATTCTTTCGTTATCTACTCTCATAGTTTTTAGTTCTTCTCTGAGATCTGTTATTATCTTTATAATTTCTAAATGCCTATCATTATTCAGATCCACCCAGAGATGTCCATCACCTACATTCCCTTGTTCAGGATTCTCTTGATGAGGTTCTTCTCCCTAAGTCTCAGGTACTTCTGTCATTTTCCTGCAAAATCAAATTATTTTTCTTTGTAGAGGTAGGAAGAAAATCAAGACAATTTACATGTTATATTCTTCTATGATAAATCAAATAAAAAGGCCATGTGTTGTAGCTTGCAACTCTGATACCATTATGTCACACACCTTAAATTCCATTAAAGAGTTTTTTATTATTTTTATATACATATATTTAACCATAATATACTCTAATGGTTTTTCATCGTCATTATTGTCACATATAATTTTATTCCTATCTTATGTATTTCCTTGCTTCTCTTATCATGCAATAGTCTCATTATCCCTTCATTGTTTTGTTATAATGAGAAGCCCATAGAAACTAAATACTTAAACAGAAAGACCTTTATAATCTCTCATAGCTTGTCATATAATCTTATATTTTAATAATGGAAATGCTCTATAGTCAACAATATAGTTCTCCCTTATATGACGTGTTTATAAAAGTTATCCCAATTCTTATTTCATGAAGACTAGGTATTTGATAACCTATAAATATAATTGTTGTTACTAAGTTTCGAACTCTATATATATTCATTGCTTCTTGAGTTCATGACCCAAACCATGTATAGGGTCACATGATGGTTTGATTGTTGGTTATAGCCCTCCCCCTATGGCTATAGGTTCACTATTGACACTTTCATATTATTATTCTTATGCTCCTTAACTCGCTTCATACTATATGGCGTTTTAATATTGTTTTTAAGGTAGCTCACATATATATAAACATAATTAATACATTATGTAGGTTACATTATATATTAATCAAGATATTTTGAAACAATTTGTCATTGTAATCCAACCATACATATAACACTTTTCCTTAGACAAGACAACTCAAACTTAAGGATTTATTAGGGGGTTTTATGAGGTTTAAACTTGTGTTATGGTACCGATATTAAATTAAAAACCTCGCCAACTTTTTATCGTTAACCAACGCGTCCTACTGAGCATTTATCATGCAGTGGTCCTGCATGCGCCACCTGTGATTTTACTATCTTGAGGATGTTTAGTTGTCATAATATTTGTATATGTCTTCTTCTATTGTGCCTACATGCATTAGGGTTTTCTATTGGATCCTTTAGCCATCCCGACCTCTCCCGCACTTAGCTTAATTTGAATTCTTTGCTTTTGTTTCCTAGGCTCTATTTTAGTCTTGAGAGGTTTTGAGAGGTTTTCCATTTTCTGAGTTACAGTGTGAAGATCTGATTACCCCATTCTCTTTTTTCGTTTTCTGTGGAATTTATTTGGTAAAAATCTCCAGGCATTCATAGCTTCCCCGAGCTTGCAGTTGGTCCTCTTAAACGATTTCAGGGTCAGTTCCTTTAACTGGTAAGAACCTCCCTTACTCATTCAGGTTTCCTGTAACTAGTGTTTGTAGCTTAATTAACTTGGTAATTTCTTTCAGGATATTGTAGGGTTTTAAATTCATTTTTTTTTGCAACTCTCATTTCTGGTCGACGGTTAATACCCTTCATCTCGTTTTATTCGTCCTAGAGTTAGTTAGGACTTCTGTTATAATTATTCGTGCAGGCGGTGTTTGCACGGAGCATAGTAATTTCTTTTGTTTACATTATATACATATGTTGTAATTTACATCTATTATTAAATTTATTTTTGGATATTAAACTAATGATGGTCCCTTTTGATGTTGTGAGGGGTACCCACCAGTTATTCAACAACCCTAAAAAATCACGTGTGGTTCCATGGCGATGGAGGGAGATACATAGGCACTCTGCTCATCCATGGTAAAATTATCTCTATTTTTGTATGTAACTTTCGTTTGATTAAATAACTCGTGTATCTTGCTAATTTGTTTTTTGTTTATCATGTAGGTTTCGAGAAAATGATTACCATGGAGATTCAGAAATACCCTTGTACAGAAAGGTATTTGGGTATCGATACTTATTTAGGTTTAAAATATGATATCACAAAATGTGATTATTCTCCTCCTACATTCCATCGAACTAGTCGACCAATTACTTTTGTATGTAATTATTCTTGAAAGTCTTGTGGCTTTGGATGATTGTCTATGCATTTTGAAGTTTTGTAACCATATTTACTATGTTTACGGATCCCTTCACAAATATACAAAGTTGTTATTTATACCTCTTAGGATACATAGGCATTACTAGTATTTTATTTAACTCTGTTTAAAATGTAATGGATTCCCTTTCGATTACTTTAAACTCTGTTTAAATTTTGTAACAATTCCCCGTTGAATATATACTGTCAATAATCATATTTTGCTAAACTTGGTTTGATTTGAAATGATTCCCTTTTTTTTATTATACATAGTGTACTATGTCTATCTTGTAACGAATTCCCTTTCGAATACAATTTATGTTTAGTAACTAGGTTTTACCTATGAGTTTTATTGATCTGCTACTTGTGAAACAATTATGTTCATAGAATCTAGAATCAAATAATCTATTGCTTTCCTTTCATAGTTTATCTGCATGAAAATTATGTTTATGCATCTATATTCTCATAGTAATCACTTAATCTAATACTATTACAAGTTATTTATGCTTTATAACCAATGATTTCGGTCACAGTAACAAACGATAAAACATAATAACATTCAAATAAACATATTCGTACCAAAAGAAGTAAAAGTTGGAACTTGGGGAAAACACACGTTGAAGACTCTTTTCCTCCCAACCATATAAGAGAGTCTATGTCAACCTCTTTCACCCCCGAGCTGAGTTTAGAATCCAAGGGGTTGCCTACGTGGCCTCTTATAGAATTCTGAGTTCTAGCTTGTTGTGTGTAAATGAATTCACCGTGTCAAATCAGTTATGTACTTAGCCTTCCCGAGATATTAGTTCACATCCTAGGAGTGGAGTCCCATTCCCTTGTCATGACTTATTTAATTTTTCCTAGGACATGTGACACTTGTCTTGAGCCTCCTTTTGACTGACCACCTATCAGATTCAATTCTACACATGTTCACAGATTCTCCTATAAATATGGAATGTGTTTTTTTTTAATTTGAGTTAACTCCACAACTTTTCTCAACATGCTACCACTTGTCCAACCCCTTTGGATTCCTAACTCCCTCTATAATAGTTTCTTCAACATGTGCCCCTTTTTCCACATGTGTTTATTTTCATAAAATAATAAGGTTTTACAATTCAATTTCGGTCAATCGACCAATTTGTCTTTTAAGAAAAATAATTAAAATTCTAAAATAAAAACAATAATATAAATAATAATGAAAAATACAAGTTGTGGGGTATCACATAGTGTTTTGAGTACATTGAATGTGGAAACTGAAAGTTCCTAGCCTCCTATGAACGTTGCAGTTGGCGTAAAGAACAATTTTTTAAAAACACTCCCAAAATGTGAGCTTGTTTCGAGCTAATGATAGATCGATCAACTCAAATACATAATACATTAGGTCATCTAATTCAAGGTCTAATTAGAGTTTTGACCAAAAAACTTAAAAACTTGATGCTAATGTCGATGCCAAAGTCAACACTAAAACCATTGTTATCAGTATCGAGTTTAACAAAAACTTTTAATATTTTTTAGTTATATTATTTTACAATATTTCTCTTGACACAATTTTAAAAGCCACCACACAAGTTACAACATTTACACCAAAAGTAGTGAGCTTTGAATGAGACATAACCCCCTGGTCAAGATTCAATCCTTCGCATAAGGATAACATGTAAATGTGGAGAAAATGAGTGCATTTAATGAGGAAATATACCTCCCTACTAAAACCAAAAGTTTGAGAAGCATAATTGTAGTTTTGGACATATCTGGCGACAATGGGAGGTTTGGGCATATATGGCTACGATGGGATATCACCCATCGTTTAACTAATGGATATCTCCTCTTCTCAAAACATCTCCGCTATTTGATAAATCGATGAACTCAAATACAAAATACATTAGGTCATCTAATTCAAGGTCTAATTAAAGTTCTGAACCAGAAGCATTTCAAACTAGTGCCCAAACTAGTGAATTAGAGAATTTCGGGTTGCGGACAAGTAAAAATTGTCAAATAATTTGAGGGTTGGAGCAATGACATAAGCGCCATGCCATATAATGAGTTTTTGGGGAAAATTTTAGTAAAGAGGAAGACGAAACCTTAGTGCGAAGCCTACGTGGAGATAGGAAGGAAATATTTGATCTTTGTTTAGTGAGGCAGAGGAACTAAGATTTAATATTTTGTTGGAAGTTTATATCAATCTAAAGATTAGGTTGCTTGAATATAAGAAGGAAGATTAGGATATTTGTTCATGGTAAAAAACCTGATCTATTGCAATGATGGAGCCAACCACACTCGCCATCGATTTACCATGAGATTTGTTGCGCCCAAAAATGTTTGTCTCGACGCCTCTAAAATCCACATAAACCTTAGGGACCGCCATTGGATATTGATGGAGAAGCATCTTTCCACCTCAACAGATGCACCAACAAATCAACACATCAGCACACATTTGAATATAAGGAGAGGCACCGACCTTCTCATTTCCAAAATTCAAAACATTAATGATTTGAATTTTATGAGCAGAACGAAATTACTAAAGATTATTAACAGGTGCTTAACACAAAATAACAAAGATACAGTAAAAATGGTTTTCTATTCAATAAGGAAATAAGTTGAAACAATAAAATGCAGTGGAAACAAGCTTGTTGGAATGGTGGCGGCTTATCTCTGAGAAGAGATGTGACAGTTGCACTCATTCGCAAGAAGACCATTACAATGAGGCTCTGAAGGAATTTTTACAATAAAAAGGAATGCCAAAAACCCTATACATCCAAAAAACTAACCCTAGGAGATGAAGCACCAAAATTCATGTGGGCCCCGTCTGGGTAAGTTAGTACATCAACTTCACAGGGTCGTAACTTTTGCATACCATTTTCGTTTTAGGCATATTATAGCCCATTGGAAAGGTATCATCGAGGAGAGTCATTTTGGGGGCTCAATCATGCCTTCGGATATCATTGAGAAGCTATATCATGAAAAACCTTCATTTAGGCCCTCAAAATGGCCTCGAAAGTTAAAACTGCTAAAAATAGTAAATTGCCAAAATTGCCAGAAAAAGGTGGGTGGCCATCGATATCCACCTGGATCAATACTCCCTCCTTAGGAATAAATGGTATCCATTGCATTGAGTTCTCCCATAAAATGAGTAAATTTCTGTTGAATTTGGCCCTGGGTGAGCCACTTGCCTTGGTGCAGGAGCTGCGTTGCTTTGACGACTAGTTAAAGTTGGATACTTTTTTATTGAGTGCCCTTGATCTTTGTGTCCACAATCTGATCGTTGGATTCCTATTATATGCAGTCGAGGTTGAGCTCGGTTGGTGTCAGTTGTTCTTCTACGTCTGAGGTGTCCAATAATGGTGGGAAATAAGGGTGAAGGAGATCCACGTTGAACACTGGGTGCAGGCCAAGGAAAGGAGGAATGTTGAGCTCAAAAGAATTATCCCCCATTGACTTGGTGATGGTGTACGACCCATAACAGAGTGGGAAAAGCTTTCGATGGGGCATTGTAAGGCGTTCTTTCTGCAAGTGCAACCAAACTTTGTTGCCCACCTGAAACTTATGTGGCACCTGATGTTGATCATGGCATTGCTTGTACTTGTCATTGGACTTCTTTAGGATATCCTCAACTTGTTGGAGGATTTGTTTGATCCCCTCAATGAACTAGGTGGATTTGTTAGCTTTAGTTGGAGCAGGATATGAGTTGGTCGAGGTGACCGCAAGGGGAAGTGCAACATCTATGGGACCCAATGGTTGGAATCCCAACCCCACCTGAAAGGGGCTGCGATCAGTTGAGATATGCAGGGCTCGTTTGTAGATATGTTGGACATAGGGACGACTCTCATCCCATGTGTAAGGGTGATTTGAATTATACATGCGAAGGATATGCACAATCATTCTATTTACGACGTCGGTTTGGCCGTCTGTCTGGGGGTGGAAGGTCATGGATTTAGTGAGATTGGTGTCCAACAGTGACTAGAGGCTCGACCAGAATGTGCTGAGAAATGGACTGTCCTGATATGAGACAATGGTTTTTGGGATTCCAAAATGTACCCAGACACGTTCAAAGAAGAGCTTGGTAGTGGCCTCTGCTGTGATTTTCTTCTTGTAGGCAACCAGAATCACCATCTTAGAAAATCGATCAATAACCACAAAAACATAGTTATTTCCCCACTTGGTGGATGAGAGGGCCGACATGCAGTCCATTGAAATGGATTCCCATTGCCTGTCAGAAGTAGGAAGAGGGGTGTACAGGCCCTATTTCTTAGTGGTCGGTTTGGAAATAGTGCAGGTAGTGCATGACCTAATATACTTGCTGACTTCCTGTCGAAGTTTAGGCTAGTAGAAATATTTCTGTAGCATCACCACTGTCATTTCGACGCCGAAGTGTCCTACGACCCGATTGTAGTGGGCTTCCCAGATCAACTTCCCTCGCTCACTTGATGGAACACAGATATGGCCCAGACGACACAACAACCCATATTGAAGATGGAAATTATCAACAACTATGTTTTCACCAACATTTGGTAGGTGGTGGCGAAGTCCGGGTCTGACTCATAGAGTTGGGGGCATACAGAGGTCTCATGGCCACAGGAGTCTAGCACCGTGGTGAGTGTCGCGATTAGTGGTCTACTAAGGAAATCAACGATGTGATTGGTGCTTCCTGTTTTATACTTGATGTTGAGGTGGAATTGTTGCAAGTATCTAGACCACTTTTGATGGCGATCATTCTACTATTTTCCTTATGTCTGCATGAACTACAATGGCTTATGAGTAGTGTGGATCATTGTCTCCTTCCCAATAATGTAATGTCTCCACTGGCCGCAGGCTTGCACAATTAAGTACATTTCTTTGTCGTAAGTAGGGTACTTACGGAAAACATCTAATAGTGTCTCACTATGATAGGCCACGGGGTGTCGTGCTGAGTGAGAATGGTGCCCACTGCATAGTCTAAAGTATCTATATCGATCTCAAAGGGTTGTTGCAAGTCTGGCAGTGAAAGTATTGGGGTTGAGCACAAGTGCTGCTTCAAATCATCAAACGCTTGTTGTTGGGACCAGCCCCACACAAATTTCTCCTTACCACCACCCCTGGTTATTTGGTTGAGGGCCCATGCAATATGGGAGAATCCCAACTCGAGCCTGCGGTAGAAATTGGCAAGGCCCAAGAAGCTTTGAAGCTCAATGACTGTGGTTGGGGTTGGCCAGTCATGGATGACTTGGATCTTGGCACGATCCACATGTACACCATGCTTATCAACTATGTAGCCCAGGTAATGGACCCTTTCCATGCCGAAGGAGCATTTTTCCAAGTTGGAATATAGCTTGTGTTGTCGCAGGGTGTGCAGAACCTGCTGAATATGCTACAAGTGTTCAGCCCAATTCTTATTGTAAATGAGAATGTCATCCAGATACACCACTACAAAAGTATTTGTGAATGGTTGTAGGATATCGTCCATAATCCTCATGAAAGTGGTTGGAGAATTTGTCAAACCAAAGGGCATGACCAACCATTCAAAAAGGCCTTCCTTTGACTTGAAGGTCAGTTTTCCATACATCTGTCTGTTCTATTGGGACATGGTGGTATCCAAACTTCATATCAATATTACTCAAGTATTTGGCCCACATGATTTGATCAAGGAGGTCATTGATTCGGGGAATTGGGTATCGGTTTCGGACTGTGATTTTATTAAGAGCCTGTTAATCAATGCAGAGTCGCCAGGTTCCATATTTCTTCTGTACCAACACGATTGGGCTCCCTAAAGGTGATGAGTTGGGACAGATGTCCCCCTTGTGGAGTAGTTCTTGGATATAATGATTGATCTCCTCATTCTCTAATAGAGAGCGATGATAAACTAGATCATTGGGTAGCGGTGCGTCCGGTGTCAAATTGATAGGGTGCTTAACCTAGCAGTGCAGAGGTACCCCAGTAGGTGAGGAGAAGATATCTGAGTATTCTTCCACGACCTTATCTACTTGCTTCTACTGTGTGGAGAGGTCGGTTGCAGAGACCCTAGATGTGGCTGTGATATTTCATTTATTCTGAGAGCGAATCACGAAGAAGACACACTTCCTCGTATGAAAGATTACCTTTTTGCATTACTTAGCAGAGATCAAGGAAATAGAACTAGGTGGCACTACCTCAGGTATCTTGTACAATTTCCTGTTCAAAGTAATAATAACACTACGAGGCCTAGACTCATATACAACATGACATTTCCATAAATAAGGTTGGCCCAAAAGAACATCACAAAATTCAAGAGGAGAAACATCACACAATATCTCGTCTTTGAAGGGCTTGTTGTCATATGACAGTCAGCACTGTTGGATGACACGGAGATCGCTTCCTTGGTGGATCCATCCAATGGTGTAGGGTTGTGGGTGCGACGTTGTCGGCAGGGCCAACCGCTTGACGACCTTTGCTGAGATGAGGTTCTTTTAGCTACCACTATCAACAATGAAGTGCAGCGGGGTGCATTTTACCCACATCTATGAATGGAATAGGTGTTCTCCTTCTTCTAGATCGTCTGGTTCACCAAGATGGAGCTTGGTGGTAGCAACGGTGGAACTAGGTTCCGCGTCAATGATCCATCTTCCCCTTTCTTTTTCTATCTCAAAGTCATAAACCACATCTGATTTAGAGGCTTTCACTTCGACCACCAGTGACTGTTTTGAGCGAGAGTCAACAGTGTTATGCCAAGGGCTCTTATGGAAGTTGCACCACTTCCCGATATCTTTCTTTGTCTTTTTGGTGTCCTTCTTTTCTTGCGGCTTGGAATGGTTGTCCTCATACTGTCCATATTTTCTCTCTCCTTTGTTATGTGGGTTGGGGCAGACCTTTCCTTGATTTTTTTGTGTAGGGTTCCCAGACCCAAATTACTGTATCTTTTGTTTGAGCTTCCGCTCGATTTTGACGACATATCGATAGGCCGCACCCAAGGATGAGATGTCCAAAAATTTCATTTCGATCTGGATGTATCTATGCAGAGTGCAATAATACTTGATCACGATATGTCACACCGAATATTTGATACCCAGCTTGATGCGCAAGGTATGGAAGATATTTGGGAAATCTGACACTGCTTTGACTCTTTCTTGTCGCAGTGTGGTCCATTTGTTATAGAAGTCATCATAACTTTTGACAGGGTAGTATTGTTCCTTAATAGCCTCCCTGAAGGATTCCCAGGTGGGTATGAATGTAAATAATGAGGGTTCCTTTGTTTCCTTTTTCTCACAGAAATTTTCCCACCAATCTTTGACATGGGAACGACTTTGCGGAGTGCAAAAGTAATCTTTTCTTTATTCCAAAAGTTATGGACAGAAAAATACCCTTCTAGTAGATTCAACCACGTGTCTACAGTATCTGCGTCTATCTTACCTTCAAATATAGGAATATCGAAGTTTATTTGTACCTTGAAGGGGGTGGCGCCTCCGCTCAAAGAAGATGCGTCGCCTGTTGGTAGCCGCCGAAGGATTTGCATGAAACTATCCATCATTTCATTCCTTTGTTGCATGAGGGATTCCTCAATCAATAGTTTGAAAGGATCTCCTGTCCCATCATCTTTATTTTCTCCTACCATGAGAGGTTTCTTGGGCATGCGGGAGATTTTGTCCTCAAGAGAAACAAACTCGAGACCCAACCCTTTGTACTCCAACCTCGTTGGGGACATGCATTAAGACAACAAAGAGCAGACCACTCTGATACCACTGATCCAGATTTTATGAGCAGAACAAAATGACTACAGATTATTAACAGGTTCTTAACAGAAAATAACAAATATACAGTAAAACTGGTTTTCTATTAAATAAGGAAATAAGTTGAAACTGTAAAATACAGCAGAAACAAGCTTGTTGGAATGGTGGCGGCTTATCTCTGAGAAGAGATGTGACGGCTATGCTCATTCGCAAGAATATCATTACAATGAGGCTCTGAAGGCATTTTTACAATAAACAGAAATGACAAAAACCCTAAACATCCAAAAACCTAGCCCTAGGAGATGAAGCACCAAAAGTCTTGTGGGCCCTGTCTGGGTAAGTTAGTACATCAACTTCCTGGGGTCGTAACTTTTGCATATCATCTCTGTTTTAGGTGTATGATAGCCCGTTGGAAAGGTATCGTTGAGGAGATTCATTTTGGGGGATCAATCATTCCTTATACTATCATTGAGAAGTTCGATCCCGAAAAACCTTCATTTAGGCCCTCAAAATGGCCCCAGAAGTTAAAACTGCTAAAAATAGTAAATTGCCAAAATTGTCAGAAAACTGTTTTCAGCCAGTTGGAAAAGGTGGGTGGCCACCGATATCCACCTAGATCAATCCTCCCTCCTTAGGAAGAAATGGTCTCCATTGCGTTGAGTTCCCCATCAGATGAGGAAATTTCTACTGAGTTTGGCCCCAGGTGAGCCACTTGCCTTTGTGCAGGAGCTGCCATGCTTTGACGACTGGATAAAGATGGATCCTTTGTTGTTGAGTACCCTTGATTTGTGTGTCCACAATATGATCGTTGGATGTTTGTTGTATGCATTCAGGGTTGAGCTATGTTGGTGTTAGTTGTTCTTCTATGTCTAAGATGTCCAATAATGGTGGGAAATAAGGGCGAGGGAGATCCACATTGAACACTGGGTGCAGGCCAAAGAAAGGAGGAATGTTGAGCTCAAAAGCATTATCCCCCATGGCCTTGGTGATGGTGTACGACCCATAAATAAGTGGGTGAATATTTCTATGGGGTCCTGTAAGGCGTTCTTTCTACAATTGCAACCAAACTTTGTCGCCCACCTAAAACTTATGTGGCACCCGATGTTGATCATAGCGTTGCTTGTACTTGTCATTGGACTTCTGTAGGATATCCTGAACCTGTTGGTGGATGTGTTGGATCCGCTCAATGAAACAGGTGGCTTTGTCAGCTTCAGTTGGAGCAGGAGATGATTCGGTCGAGCTAACCACAAGGGGAAGTGCAACATCTATGGGACCCAATGGTTGGAATCCCAACCCCACCTGAAAGAGGCTGTGGCTAGTTGATCTATGCAGGTCTCGGTTGTAGCTATGTTGGACATAGGGAAGGATCTCATCCCATGTGTGAGGGTGCCTTGAATTATACATGCAAATGATATGCACAATCATTCTATTTACGACCTCGGTTTGACCGTTTGTCTAGGGGTGGAAGGCCATGGATTTGGTGAGCTTGGTGTCCAGCAGTGACCAGAGGCTCGAACAAAATGTTTTGAGAAATGGATTATCCCGATCTGAGACAATGGTTTGTGGGATTCCAAAATGTACCCAGACTCGTTCAAAGAAGATCTTGGTAGTGGCCTCTTCTCTGATGTTCTTGTTGCAGGCAACTAGAGTCAACATCTTACAAAAGTGATCAACAACCACAAAAACACAGTCATTTCCCCGCTTGGTGGACGAGAGGCCCGACATGTTGTCCATTGAGATGGATTCCCATGGCCTTTCAGGAGTTGGAAGAGGGGTTTACAAGACCCGTTTCTTAGTGGTTGGTTTGGCAATAGCACAGGTAGTACATGACCTGTTATACTTGTTGACCTCCTGTCGAAGTTTCAACCAGTAGAAATGTTTATGTAGCATCACCACTCTCTTTTCGATGCCAAAGTGTCCTACCACCCGACTATAGTGGGATTCCCAGATCATCTTCGCTCACTCACTTGATGGAACATAGATATGGCCCAGACGACACAACAACCCATCCTGAAGATGGAAATTATCGACAACTGCATTTGCACCCAACATTTGGTAGGTGGTGGCAAAGTTTGGGTCTGTCTCATAGATTTGGGGCCATCTAGAGGTCTCATGGTCACAAAAGTCTAGCACCGTGGTGAGTGCCGCGATTGGCAGTCTGCTGAGGCAGTCAACGACGCGATTGGTGCTTCCTGTTTTATACTTGATGTTGAGGTGGAATTGCTGCAATTATGTGGACCACTTTTGATGGCGATCATTCTACAATTTTCCTTGTGTCTGCATGAACTACAGTGGCTTATGATTAGTGTGGATGACTGTATCCCTCCCAAGAATTTAATGTCTCCACTGGCGGCAGGCTTTCACAATGGTGTACATTTATTTTTCGTAAGTAGGGTACTTACGTACAACATCTGATAGTGTCTCACTATGATAGGCCACGGGTGGCCATGTTGAGTGAGAACGATGCCCACCGCATAGTCTAAAGCATCTGCCTTGATATCAAAGGGTTGCTACAGGTCTGGTAGTGAAAGTACTGGGGCTGAGCACAAGCGTTGCTTCAAATCATCAAACGCTTATTGTTGGGACCAACCCCACACAAATTTTTCCTTACCACCACCACGGGTTATTTGGCTAAGGTCCCATGCAATATGGGAGAATCCCAACACGAACTTGCGGTAGAAATTGACAAGGCCCAAGAAGCTTCGAAGCTCAGTGAGTGTGGTTGGGGTTGGCTAGTCACGGATGACTTGGATCTTGGATGGATCCACATGTATGCCATGCTGATCAACTATGTAGCCCGTGAAATGGACCCTGTCCATACCGAAGGATCATTTTTCCAAGCTGGAATATAGCTTGTGCTACCGTAGGGTGTGCAAAACCTACTGAATATGCTGCAAGTGTTCGGCCCAAGTCTTGCTCTAAATGAGAATGTCATCCAGATACACCACTACAAAAGTATTGGTGAATGGTCCCAGGATATCATCCATCATCCTCATGAAAGTGGTTGGAGCATTTGTCAAACCAAAGGGCATGACCAACCATTCAAAAAGGCCTTCATTTGACTTGAAGGCAGTTTTCCATACATCTATCTATTCTATCGGGACCTGGTGGTAGCCTGACTTCAGATCAATCTTACTGAATTATTTGGCCATCGTGAGTTGATCAAGGAGGTCTTTGATTCAGGGAATTGGGTATTGGTTTTTGACTGTGATTTTATTCAGAGCCCGATAATCAATGCAAATATGCCAGGTTCCATCTTTCTTCTGTACCAGCATGATTGGGCTCCCACAAGATGATGAGCTGGGACGGATGTGTCCCTTTTGGAGCAGTTGTTGGATCTATTTCTTGATCTCCTCATTCTCTAATAGAGAGAGGATATAGACTGCCCCATTGGGTAGCGATTCCCTGACGGTCATATCGATGGGGTGCTTGACCTGGCAGTGCATAGGTACCCTGGTAGGTGAGGAGAAGAAATCTGAGTATTCTTCCACAACCTTATCTACATGGTTCTGCTGTGTGGAGAGGCCGGCCACAAAGACCCTATATGTGGTTCTGATCTTTCACTTATTCTGACAGATAATCACGAAGAAGACACACTTCCCCATCTGAGAGATGACCTTCTTGCATTGCTTAGTAGAGATCAAGGAAATAGCACTAGGTGGGACTGCCTCAGATATCTTGTACAATTTCCTGTTCAAAGTAATAATAACACTACGAGGCCTAGAATCATATACAACATGACATTTCCATAAATAAGGTTGGCCCAAAATAACATCACAAACTTTGAGAGGAGAAACATCACACAATATCTCGTCTTTGAAGGTCTTGATGTCATACGATAGTAGACATTGATGGTTGACGGGGAGATCGCTTCCTTGGTGGAGCCATCCAATGGTGTAGGGTTGTGGGTGCAACATTGTCGACAGGGCCAACTGCTTGATGACCTCTGCTGAGATGAGGTTCTTCTAGCTACTGCTATCAACGATGAAGTGTAGCGGGGTGTCTTTTACCCACATCTGTGAATGGAAGAGGCATTCTCCTTCTTCTATCTCGTCTGGCTCACGAGGCTGGAGCTTGGTGGTAGAAATGGTGGCACTGGGTTCCGCATCAATGATTTGTCTTCCCCTTTCTGGTTCTGGCTCAGAGTTAGAACTTGCATCTGATTTAGAGGCTTTCACTTAGGCCACCAATTATTTCATTGAGCGGTAGTCAACAGTGTTATTCCAAGGGCTCTTATGGAAGTCGCACCACTTCCCGGTATCTTTCTTTGTATTTTTTGTGTCCTTCTTTGCTTGTGGCTTGGATTGGTTGTCATGATATTGTCCATATTTTATCTTTCCTTTGTTCTTTGGGTTGGGCCCTCCCTTTCCTGGCTTTTGTTGTGAGGGTTTCCCAGGACCAAATTTCCGCGTCTTTTGTTTGAGCTTCTGCTCAATTTTGACGCCATATCGATAGGCCACGCCCAAGGATGAGATGTCTAGAAATTCCATTTCGGTATGGATGTATCTATGTAGAGCATCGTGATACTTGAGCACCATATGTCACTCTTAATCTTTGATACCCAACTTGGTGCGCAAGGTATGGAAGATATTTGTGAAATCTAGCACTTCTTGGTCTCTTTCTTGCCGCAGTGTGGTCCATTTGGTATACAAGTTGTCATAACTTTTGATAGGGTAGTATTGTTCCTTAATAGCCTCCCTAAAGGATTCCCAGGTGGCTGTGACTGTAAATAATGAGGGTTCCTTTATTTCCTTTTGCTCACAAAATGTTTCCTACCAATCTTTTACATGGGGAACAACTTTGAGGAGCGCAAAAGTAATCATTTCTCTATTCGAAAAGTTATGGACAGAAAAATACCCTTCTAGTAGATTTGACCACTTGTCTACAACATATGCATCTATCTGACCTTCAAATATAGGAATATCAAATTTTATTTGTACCTTGAAGGGGGTGGCGCCTCCGCTCGAAGAAGATGCGTCGCCTGTGGGTATCCGCCGAAGGATTTCTGCGAAACTTTCCATCATCTTGTTCCTTAGTTGCGTGACGGGTTCGTCAATCAACAGTTTGAAAGGATCTCTTGTCCCGTCATATTTATTTTCTCATGCCATGAGAGGTCTCTTAGGCGTGCAAAAGGTTTTGTCCTAAACAGAAACAAACTCGAGACCCAACTCTTTGTACTCCGACCTCGTTGGGGACATGCATTAAGAGGACACGGAGTAGACTGCTCTGATACAATTGATCCAGATTTTATGAACAGAACGAAATGACTACATATTATTAACAGGTTCTTAACAAAAAATAACAGAGATACAATAAAATTGGTTTTCTATTCAATAAGGAAATAAGCTGAAACTGTAAAATGTAGCGGAAACAAGCTTGCTGGAATGGAGGCAGCTTATCTCTAAGAAGAGATGTGACGAATGCACTCATTCACAAGAAGATAATTACAATGAGGCTCTGAAGGAATTTTTACAATAAATAGGAATTCCAAAAACCCTAGACATCCAAAAACCTAACCCTACGATATGAAGCGCCAAAAGTCATGTGGGCCCCGTCTAGGTAAGTTAGTACATCAACTTCCTGAGGTCGTAACTTTTGCATACAATCTCCATTTTAGGCATATGATAGCCCGTTGGAAAGGTATCTTCGAGGATATTTAGTTTGGGGGATCAATAATGCATTTCTCTATCATTGGGAATCTCGATCCCGAAAAACCTTCATTTAGGCCCTCAAAATGGCCCCGAAAGTTAAAACTGCTAAAAATAGTAAATTGCAAAATTGCCAGAAAATTGTTTTGAGCCAGTTGGAAAAGGTGGGTGGCCATCGATATACACCTAGATCAATCCTCCCTCCTTAGGAATAAATGGTCTCCATTGTGTTGATTTCCCCCATTAGATAAGGAAATTTCTTTTGAATTTGGCCCTGGGTGAGCCACTTGCCTTGGTGCAGGAGCTTCCCTGCTTTGAAGACTCAATAAAGTTGGATCCTTTGTTGTCGAGTGCCCTTGATCTGTGTGTCTACAATATGATCACTGGATGCCTTTTGTATGTAGTCAGGGTTGAGCTATGTTGGTGTCAGTTGTTCTGCTACGTCCGAGGTGTCCAATAATGGTGGGAAATAAGGACAAAGGAGATCCACGGTGAACACTAAGTGCAGGACAAGGAAAGGAGGAATGTTAAGCTCAAAATAATTATCCCCCATGGCCTTGGAGATGGTGTATGGTCCATAACGGAATGGGAAAATCTTCTAATGGGGTCATGTAAGGCGTTCTTTCTGCAAGTGCAACCAAACTTTGTCACCCACCTGAAACTTATGTGGTACCTGATGTTGATCATGGCGTTGCTTGTACTTTTCATTGGACTTATGTAGGATATCCTGAACTTATTGGTAGATGTGCTAGATCCACTCAATGAAACAAGAGGCTTTTCCAGCTTCAGTTGGAGCAGGAGATGAGTCAGTTGAGGTGACCGCAAGGGAAAGTGCAACATCTATGGGACCCAATGGTTGGAATCCCAACCCCACCTGAAAGGGGTTGTGGTCGATTGAGCTATGTAGGGCTCGGTTGTAGCTATGTTGGACATAGGGAAGGCTCTCATCCCATGTGCGAGGATGATTTGAATTATATATGCGAAGGATATGCACAATCATTCGATTTATGACCTCAGTTTGGTCGTCTGTCTGGGGGTGGAAGGTCGTGGATTTGGTGAGCTTGGTGTCCAGGAGTGACCAGAGGCTCGACTAGAATTTTCTGATAAATAAACTGTCCCAATCTAAGACAATGGTTTGTGGGATTCCAAAATGTAACCAGACTCATTCAAAGAAGATCTTGGTAGTGGCCTCTACTGTGATGTTCTTCTTGCAGGCAACTAGAATCGCCATCTTAGAAAAGTGATCAACAACCACAAAAACACAGTCATTTCCCCACTTGGTGGATAGGAGGCCCGACATGTAGTCCATTGAGATGGATTCCCATGGCATGCCAGTAGTAGGAATATGGGTGTATAGGCCCTCTTTCTTAGTAGTCTATTTGGAAATAGTGCAGGCAGTGCAGGACCTGATATACTTGCCGACCTCTTGTCGAAGTTTCGGCCAGTAGAAATGTTTCTGTAGCATCACCACTATCGTTTCGACTCCAAAGTGTCCTGCCACCCGACTGTAATGGGCTTCCCAGATCAACTTCACTCGCTCGCTTAATGGAACACAAATATGGACCAAATGACACAACAACCCATCCTGAAGATGGAAATTATCGACAACTCCGTTTACACCCAACATTTGGTAGGTGGTGGCAAAGTCCAAGTCTGTCTCATAGAGTTGGGGCCATCCAGAGGTCTCATGGCTGCAGGAGTCTAGCACTGTGGTGAGTGACGCGATTGGCGATATTCTGAGGCAATCAACAACGTGATTAGTGCTTCATGTTTTATACTTGATGTTGAGGTGGAATTGCTGCAAGTATGTGGATCACTTTTGATGGCGATCATTCTGAAATTTTCCTTGTGTCTGCATGAACTGTAGTGGCTTATGATCAGTGTGGATGACTTTCTCCTTCCCAAGAATGTAATGTCTCCACCTGCGGTAGGCTTGCACAATGGAGTACATTTCTTTATCATAAGTAAGGTACTTACAGAAAACATATGATAGTGTCTCACTATGATAGGCCATGGGGTGACCGTGCTGAGTGAGAACGACACACAACGCATAGTCTGAAGCCTTTGTCTCAATATCAAAGGGTTGTTGTAGGTCTGGTAGTGAAAGTATTGGAGCCGAGGACAAGTGTTGCTTCAAATCATCAAATGCTTGTTGTTGGGACCAACCCCACACAAATTTCTCCTTTCCACCACCTCTAGTTATTTGGCTTAGGGCCCATGCAATATGGGAGAATCCAAACACGAACCTGCAGTAGAAATTGCCAAGGCCCAAGAAGCTTCGAAGCTTGAAGTGTGGTTGGTGCTAGCCAGTCACGGATGACTTGGATCTTGGTTGGATCCACATGTATTCCATGTTGATCAACTATGTATCCTAGGTAATGGACCATGTCCATGCCGAAGCAACATTTTTCCAAGTTGGCATATAGCTTGTGTTGCTGCAAGGTGTGCAGAACCTGTTGAATATGCTGCAAGTTTTCGGCCCAAGTCTTATTGTAAATGAGAATATCATACAGATACACCACTACAAAAGTATTGGTGAATGGTCATAGGATATCATCCATCATCCTCATGAAAGTGGTTGGAGCATTTGTCAAACCAAAAGGCTTGACCAAACATTCAAAAAGGCCTTCCTTTGAATTGAAGGCAGTTTTCCATACATCTTTCTATTCTATCGGGACCTGGTGGTAGCCAGACTTAAGATCAATCTTACTGAAGTATTTGTCCCCCATGAGTTGATCAAGGAGGTCGTCAATTCGAGGAATTGGGTACCAGTTTCTGACTGTGATTTTATTCAAATCCTGGTAATCAATGCAGAGTCGTCAGGTTCCATATTTCTTCTGTACCAGCACGATTGGGCTCCTGCAAGGTGATGAGATGGGATGGATGTGCCCCTTGTGGAGCAGTTCTTGGATATGTCTCTTGATTTCCTCATTCTATAACAGAGAGCGACGATAGACCGGCCCATTGGGCAGCAGTGCCCCAGGGGTCAGATCGATGGGGCGCTTGACATGGCAGTGAATAGGTACCCCAGTAGGTGAGGAGAAGATATCTGAGTATTCTTCCACGACCTTATCTACTTTCTTATGTTGTGTGAGAGGTTGGTTGCAGAGACCCTGGATGTGGATGTGATATTTCTCTTATTCTGAGAGAGAATCATGAAGAGGTAAAACTTCCCCATATGAGAGATGAACTTCTTGCATCGCTTAGCAGAGATCAAGGAAATAACAGTAGGTGGGACTGCCTCAGGTATCCTGTACAATTTCCTGGTCAAAGTAATAATAACACTATGAGGCCTAGACTCATATACAACATGGTGTTTCCATAAATAAGGTTGGCCCAAAAGAACATCACAAACTTCAAGAGGAGCAACATCACACAATACCTCGTCTTTGAAGGGATTGATGTCGTACGAAATTTGACACTGTTGGCTGACGTGGAGATCACTTCCTTGGCAAAGCCATCTAATGGTGTAGGTTTGTGGGTGCAAAGTTGTCAGCAGGGCTAGCCGCTTGATGACCTCTGTTTAGATGAAGTTCTTCTGGCTACCACTATCAATGATGAATTGCAGCGGGGTGCCTTTTACCGACATCTGTGAATGGAAGAGACACTCTCCTTCTTTTGGCTCGTCTGGTTCACCAGGATGGAGCTTGGTGGTAGCAATGGTGGCACTGGGTTTCACGTCAATGATCCGTCTTCCCCTTTCTGGTTCTGTATCAGAGTCAGAACCCATATCTGATTCAGAGGATTTCATTTCGGCCACAAGCGACTTCTTTGAGTGACAGTCAACAGTGTTATGCCAAGGGCTCTTATGGAAGTCGCACCACTTCCTGGTATCTTTATTTGTCTTTCTGGTGTCCTTCTTTGTTTGTGGCTTGGAATGGTTGTCCAAATACTATCCATATTTTCTCTGTCCTTTGTTATGTGGGTTGGGGCCACCCTTTCTTGGCTTTTTTTGTGAGAAGTTCCAAGGCTCAAATTACCGCATCTTTTGTTTGAGCTTCTCCTCGATTTTGACAGCATATCGGTAGGTCGTGCCCAATGATGAGATGTCCATAAATTCCATTTTAGTATGGATGTATCTATGTAGAGTTCCCCGATACTTGAGCACCAGATGTCGCTCCGAATATTTGATACCCATATTGGTGCACAAGGTATGAAATATATTTGTGAAATCTGGCACTGCTGGGTCTCTTTTTTGCCGTAGTATAGTCCATTTTGTATACAAGTCATCATAACTTCCAACAGGGTAGTATCGTTCCTTAATAGCATCCTTGAAGGATTCCCAGGTGTCCGTGACTATAAATAATGAGGGTTCCTCTGTTTCCTTTGGCTCACAAAAAGTTTCCCACCAATCTTTGACATGGGGAACGACTTTGAGGAGCGCAAAAGTAATATTTTCTCTATTCGAAAAGTTATGGACAAAAAAATACCCTTCTAGTAGATTCAACCACTTGTCTACAACATTTGCGTCTATCTGACCTTCAATTATAGGAATATCAAAGTTTATTTGTATCTTGAAGGGGGAAGCACTTCCGCTCAAAGAAGATGCATCACCTATTGGTAGTCGTCGAAGTATTTCTGCGAAACTATCCATCATATCGTTCCTTTGTTGCATGAGGGATTTCTCAATCAATAGTTTGAAAGGATCTCATATCCTATCATATTTATTTTCTCCTTCCATGAGAAGTCACTTGGGCATGCGAGAGATTTTGTCCTCAAGAGAAACAAGCTCGAGACCCAACTCTTTGTACTCCGACCTCGTTGGGGACATGCATTAAGATGACAAGGAGCACACCTCTTTGATACCACTGATCCATATTTTATGAGCAGAACAAAATGACTACAAATTATTAACAAGTTCTTAACACAAAATAACAGAGATACAATAAAACTGGTTTTTTATTCAATAAGGAAATAAGATGAAACTGTAAAATGTATCTGAAACAAGCTTGTTGGAATGAGGCTCTAAAGGCCTTTTTACAATAAACAGGAATGCCAAAAACCCTAGACATCCAAAAACCTAACCCTAGGATATGAAGCACCAAAAGTCATGTGGGCTCCATCTGGGTAAGTTAGTACATCAACTTCTCGGGGTCGTAACGTTTGCATACGATCTCCATTTTATGCGTATGATAGCCCATTAGAAAGATATCGCCGAGGAGATTCATTTTGGGGGATAAAACATGCCTTTGGCTATCATTGATAATCTTTATATAGAAAAACCTTCATTTAGGCCCTCAAAATGGCCTCGGAAGTTAAAACTGCTAAAAATAGTAAATTGCCAGAAAATTGTTTTGAGCCAGTTGGAAAAGGTAGGTGGCCACCGATATCCACCTGGATCAATTAAATTATGTAAATTTATGTGAAAGGTTGATAAACATCCAAATCCATGCCTTTAGACAGGTGTGGATGGGTTCGTCTAAATGACCAACTATAAGTAGGTCTAGATCTGATACATGTTTGTATATGCGTTCTTTCTAATGAGTCATAGGATAAGGTGTCTTAACTTATACGGTGATAGCATTTAGGTGGTGGAGTGGATAAGATCGAAGGGCCTTATTGTAAAAATAAATAAGAGACCAAAGTTAGGGGTTAGAGAAGGAAGTGTTAGAATAGTGATAGAGTAGCGAGAGGAAGAAAAGAAGTGAGACTTTATGATAGTCCAGTCTTGTACATAGTTTTAAATAGACATTAATCTTAATACAAAGAAAAGCATTTTTTCTTGCATATGATGTCTATTTATGTTATCTATGTTCTTTGAATGATAACTGTATATCAACATATGTTGTAGATGTATATGTTAACTTTCAATTGTAGGACTAAGACATATGTATTAAAGCTTTGAGAGTTGATGAGTTATTTATGGGTTCTTTAGCCTGTGCAAGGAGTGCACAATAGATTCTTGAAACTCCATGAGCCGGTGCAAAGAGTGCACATCTGAATTCTAGTCTAATTTAAGGAAGAACGTTCCAGTAGGGCACACCAGAAGAATTACAAACTCAAGAAAGGAGCCTTTGGGTTGCTGAATACCTTGGAGGAAAGATTATGCAAAGGAAGGCATAGAGAGAACAAAATTGTTGAAGATTCTCTAAGAGCTCAGTCAGGTGGGTATCGAGCGAGTGCAAGGAGTGCACCAAGGAACTCTGTTTCGAGTTTAGTGAGAAGATAAGTGTCAAGGAGAAAACACTCCCAGAGTTAATGAACACTTTGCAAATATCAACAAGGAGTTCTTGAGTGGAAGTTGCATCTCTTCGAGAGACAGAAGAGACAGAGATGTTTGAGGTCCGAGTAGGTGAATCTCAAGGAGACATATTTGTTGAACACTCTGGAGGAATATCTGTGCAAGGAGTGCACCAAGCCAACACTCAAACGAAGTGTTGAAATATAGTCAATTGAAGGCTAGTCAAAGCACAAGGAGTGTGTGCAGAGAGAAATTGTTTTAAGTTCCAAAGCTCAACAGGTTGAGCGCAGAGTGTGTCCAGAGGAGCACCAAAATTCTTCTAAGGAAGCCACATAAGGTTCGAGTCCCTTAGAGATTGAGAAAGGTCGATAAGCTCATGAGAGATAGAACGAAACTGCACGTAGAGCACAAGTGTGCGTAGGTCCGAGTTCGAGCTTCATTGACAAATATTAGGAGGGAAAGCAGATGTCGAGACCCAAAGACACAGGGATCGCAAGAGGTAGATCTAAGGCCGAGACCTTCGAAGCATCGAAATATTCCAAGTCGGGGAAGAAATCCAAAGCTCAAGAGGTGGAACGACAACTGTCGTTAGATCATCTGTAGAGGAGTGATCTGGACCATTGAAACTACGTCCAGACAGAATAAGAGAGCACAAGAGAAGATTTGATCTAAGCCATTGGATCTGAGTGTGTGGATCAACAAACATTGATCTAGAGGTAAGGTGCACACACCTTAACCATTTGAAGGCAGATAGAAGAGTGGACTTTTCGAAGTCCCAAGTTCTGAAATCATCGTGATCGTCCATCATCAAAGGACAAGTGGCAGAAAATCAACATTTCACTGACTCGCAACTCAGGGAAGTCAAAGGGAAGACTTGTGAGAACTCGTAAAATGTGAACTCGTGAGTTGATCTGATCGGTTGGGTCAAAACAAGTCATGAGCTGTCGATCTGATGCAAGCGGGGTTTCGGGGATCGAAAGATCTGAGGTGAGAAGTCTTTAGACTTCGCAAAACACGAAGTCCAAAACCACTTAATAGGTCAGACCCTGGTCATAGCCCAACATCAAATTCAAAGGGGCTAGAGGAAAGGAGCTAGCGCCTAAAAGGATTCTCTGTTCAGGAAATCAGGAATCGGTAAAAGAGAGGTGAGGAATCCTCTAATTTGGAAAAACACGAAGTCTCGATATGCGAAAGGGAGATCACGACCATTGGATCACGGGGATTGTGGACCATTGATCTGGTGCATGAAACTCACAATTTCAGGTTTCAGAAGAAGGGAGACGAGCAATATTCCGACAATGCGAAGCAAGAAGTCACGAAGCTCTCGGAAGCGTGGCCCCAGGTCATAGCTGGAGGTCATATTAGTGGAAGGATAAGGGAGGAGTTAGCTAGTGATAGGCTCTAGCTCAATACATCAGGAGTCGAGAGAGTTAGGGTTGGATCATATGTGAATACCCAACATCTGAGGTCGCGAAGTGCCTTTTGGATAAGTGCACGGTCACAACCAGTGGGCACATGGAGGGGCTTGCGCCTAGTGCTTGTCTACGAGGGTGAAATTTTCATAAAAATACATGTGGATTGTTTCTTAGAGGTTCCAACAGGGAATCATAGACTTTTTTAGTTTAGTCTTGAGAAGATCCTAAGACCGGGATGTCGCGCAACCCTTTAGAGAGGAGGGGGTTTGCATCAGGTGGCATCAAAGCTTAAATTTGTTTGTATATTTCAGGCAAAAGAGAAGAGGGAGATAGGGTATTGATGCTTTGTGTACGATTTCTTGCAAGGTGTACAGTAAATGGTAGATAACCAGATGAGTTGAAAAAAAGAGGGTGAAGATGGCTACTAAAGGACATAGGGGTGGTCAAGACAAGGACCACCAGCAGAAAACCAAATTTGAGATAGATAAAGAACTCATATAAATAAGAGAAAAGATGGAGAGGCTAGCATTAAACATGCAACAGGATGTAATGGTACACTGTACATATGAATGGCCTTTGAAGAGGAAATTAGAATGGCCTATCCAGAAGTTGATGGCCAGAAGGAAACAACAAATGTTGAGAAGGTGGCTAAGGCATGCTGAAAACCTCAATAACATAGGAGGGAAAGTGGTTTACATATGTGAACCAGAAGTTGGAAAAAGCCTCAATGATGATGAGGAGGAGAGATTAGATAAGGATCTCATAAACTGCCAGGTGGACAATGATGGACTTTCAGATTTCCAGGTGGGAAATGAAATGAGATCAGTTCGAGATATCATAGATTGCCAGGAGAGCAGAAGAGAAAGTTCAGATTTCCAGGTGGGCAATGAGATGGGATCATTGGAGGATCTCATAGACTACCAGGAGAGCAGGGCAAAAATCCCAAATTGTCATGTGGGCAAGGGAGAGGACATGAGATTATATGACAATATCCTAAACTTAGAGGTGAGTCCAGGTCAGCGAGGAGTGTTGACAGGGAGGATCAGAGGAGGAGTATTCTGATCATTGGGGGAATTCAGATATTCCTTCCAAACAACCAAGTTGAGGCCAGGGCATGTGTTGCAGGTGAAAAAATAGAAGGACAACCAACAAGAACTATCAAAGAAGAGGAAAATGAGTAGATATTGAAGTCTGCCTCAGTAGAAGAAGAAGAATATTCTAAGGAATGATTGAAAATTTTCAGCCAGGAAGTTGAACAGGAGGTAACTACAACATTGGAGTCTGCAACAGAAGAGGAAGAATGCAACATGGATTTTATTGATTTGTGTGAAGAATTGGAAGCTCTAGAAAGAAGAGTGATAGTGAAAATCATGCACATCCAACAAGCTAAGTTGGAAATAGAGGGAGGAGTATACCAGCCTAGGGAGAAGTTGGAAGAAACTAGAACTGAATGAGCACCAAGGAAGTTGGCAGAAAATAATCTGTTAAGGGAGATGGTTGAACAACAGTTCAATGAGGAAACTGCAGAACTGAAATCTGATGTAGAATGGAAATTTAGTATTACAGGAGAAGAATATAGCATGAGAGGTCAATATAATTTTTCCTTTCATCAGTAGACGAAGGAGATCCAACAAAATAATTGGCATGAAGGAAGGAGTCAGCCAGCAAAGCAGCTAGACAGGGTGATTGAACAAATCAGGAGGCTGATGTTGAGGTCAACACAAGAAGAAATTATTAAAGAGAAGTTGAACAAAGGAGAACTTTCCATAGTATCATGGAAGAAGAAGAAGAAACAACAAAAACAACAAGGTAGTGGAGCAAGTAGACAGGTCCAAGGAAAATTTTAGGACCCAGGTGGATTTCAACAGAGCTGGAGAGATCATGAACAAGCGATCGTGATTTTTTCACAACAGTGGAGTATGATGCAGGAGAATCTTTCCACCTCGATAGATGCAGTAACAAATCAACACATCAACACGCATATGAAGATAAGGAGAGGTACCGACCTTCTCATTTCTAGAATTTGAAACATAAAATTATGTAAATTTATGTGTAAGGTTGATAAATAGCCAAAGCCATGCCTTTGGAAAGGTGTGGATGGGTTTGTCTAAATGACCGACTGTAAGAAGGTCTAGATCCGGTACAGGTATGGATCTGCGTTCTTTGTAATGAGTCAGAGGATAAGGTGTCTTAACTTAGACGGTGATAGCATTTCGGCGGTAGAGAGGATAAGCTCGAAGGGCCTTATTGTAAAAATAAAGAAGAGACCAAAGTTAGGGGTTAGAGAAGGAAGTGTTAGAATAACGATAGAGTAGCGATATGAAGAAAAGAAGTGAGACTTTGTGATAGTCTAGTCTTGTACATAGTTTTAAATAGACGTTGATCTTAATACAAAGAAAAGCAATTTTTCATGTATATGATGTCTATTTATGTTATCTGTGTTCTTTGAATGATATATGTATGTCAACATATGTTGTAGATGTGTATGTTAACTTTCAATTGTAGGATTAAGAGAGATTTCTTAAAGCTTTGAGAGTTGTTGAGTTATTTTTGTGTTCTTTAGGCTCTGCAAGGAGTGCACAAAAGAGTCTTGAAACTCCATGAGACGGTGCAAAGAGTGCACATATGAATTCTAGTCTAAGTTCCAGAAGAACATGCTAGGAGGGCACACCAAAATAATTATAAACTCAATAAAGCATCCTCTAGGTTGTTGAATAACTTGGAGGAAAGATTGTGCAAAGGAAGGCATAGAGAGAACATAATTGTTGAAGATTATGTAAGAGCTCAGCCAGGTGGGTATCGAACGAGTGCAAGGCATGCACCAAGGAACTTTGTTTCGAGTTCAGTGAGAAGAGAAGTGTTAATGAGAAGACACAAAAAGAATTACTGAATACTCTGCAAATCTCAGCAAGAAGTGCCTGAGCGGAAGTTTCCAAGAGGGCACTTGCATCTCTTCGAGGGAAAGAAGGGACAGAGACCTTTGAGGTCCGAGTAGTTGAAACTTAAGGAGACAGAGTTGCTGCAAACGCTGGAGGAATACCTGTGAAAGGAGTGCATCAGGCCAACACTCAGACGAAGTGTTGAAAGACAACCAGTTGAAGGCCAGTCAAAGCATGAGTGTGCACCGAGAGAACTTGTTTTAAGTTCCAAATATCAGGAGGTTGAGCGCAAAGTGTGTCAGGAGGAGCACCAAAATTCTTCTAAGGAAGACGCAGAAGGGTTGAGTCCCTTAGATACTGAGCAAAGTTGACAATCTCAGGAGAGATAGCACGAAATTTCACGCAGAGCGCAAGTGTGCGTAGGGCCGAGGTCGTGTTTCAATGACAAAGCTCAGGAGGGAAAGCGGAAGTCGAGACCCAAAGTCACAGGGCTCGCAGGAGGTAGATTGAAGGTCGAGACCTTTGAAGCATCAAAATCTTCCAAGTTAGGGAAGAAATCCAAAGCTTAGGAGGAGGAGCGACAACTATTGTTAGATCAGCTGCAGAGGAGCAATATGGACCATTGAAACTACGTCTAGATAGAAGAAGTGAGTGAAGGAGAAGATCAGATCTGAGCCGTTGGATCTGAGCATGTGGATCAGTAGTCGTTGATCTAGAGGTAAGGTACACGCACCTAAACCATTTGAAGGTAGAAAGAAGAGTGGACTTTGCGAAGTCCCAAGTTCCGAAATCATCGCAACCATCCATCGTCAGAGGACAAGTGGCAACAGATCAGCATTTCACTGACTCGCAACTCAGGGAATTCAAAGGGAAGACTTGTGAGAACTCATGAAATGCGAACTCGCAAGTTTATCTAAGTCGTTCCATCGAAATAGGTCGTGAGTCATCGATCTGGTGCAAGCGGGGTTTCGGGGATCGAAATATCTGAGGTGAGAAGTCTTTCGACTTCGTGAAACCTGAAGTCCTAAACTGCTTAATAGTTGGGTCCTTAGTCATAGCCCAACATCAAAGTCAAAGGGGCTAGAGGAAAGGAGCTAGCGCCTAGAATTATTCTCCGATCAGGAAATCAGGAATCGGGAAAGGAGAGGTGAGTAATCCTTTGACTTCGTGAAACGTGAAGTCCTAGTATGTGAAAGGGAGATCAGGAATGTTGGATCGCAGGGATTGTGGACCGTTGATATGGCGCACAGAACTCGAAAGTTCTGGTTTCGGAAGAAGGGATATGAGAAATCTTCCAACAACGTGAAGCGCGATGTCGCGAAGCACTCGGAAGCTTGGTGCCAGGTCATAGTTGGAGTTCATATCATTGGAAGGATAAGGGAGAAGCTAGCTAGTGCTAGGCTCTAGTTCGAGAGATCGGGAATCGAGAGACTCAGGGTTGGCTCATATTTGAATACCTGATGTTTGAGGTCACAAATTACCTTTTGGATAGGTGTGTGGTCACAGCCAGTGGGAACATGGAGGAGGCTTTCTCCTAGTGCTTGTCTGTGCGGGCGAAGTTTTCATAAAAAGACCTGTAGAGGTTCCAGTAGGGAATCGTAGATTGTTTCAGTTCATTATTGAGAAGATCCTAAGACCAGAAGATCAGGAAACCCTTTGGAGAGGAGGGGGTTTGCATCAGATATGAGCATCATAGAGAAAGAATTGATATCTCTCGTAGCTGCACAAAACAGGCACCGGTCTGAATCACGGATATATCCCTCAGTAGTAGAGAGAAAGCACCGGTCTGAATCGATGATATCTCCCTCAACCACCACCAGATATGAGCAGGTTGCAACAGATAACACTGAATAATGAGCAAGATTATGGCGTAATACGCTCCCATCGACCCTTGGGATTTGGTACGATCTGAAATTTATTAGTTTATCTATCTTATGGTGATGCGGCATATGACATCATGGATTCATTTATGGCATTTAATTCTATACAAATACTTCCCTGCAGGCTGTGTATAATCCAACCTCCACATCCTAACTCCTAGGCCTTATCCCTATATTATATGTCAGTAAACCTAATACATATAGGCTATAGTGCACATGTGACATACCCATTACAGTTTTTGGCAGGTACTCTACGCAGTTACATGTCAATTTGACAGGTGGATAATTTTAATGCAAGTCAGTAATTATGTTTTATTTTTATAACAATGTGTCAAATATGGGTTATGGGATAAAATACGGGTTGTAGCCCATCAAATTCTAGGACTAACTGGCCTTTTCTAGTTATAGGTTGTTTTCTCACCAAGGCCTAGTACTTAGATTTGGTTTTCTCTTAAGATTTTGTTTCATAAATTTCTTTTCAAAAACTTGTGTTATCTTTTGTTTTTGGTTTAATTGTTTTTTTTTAAATTGTAACTTGGAAATTGGAGGAGTGCTTACATTACCACAATTATGTTAGTTTTTTTTTAACTTATTTTGTATTGGATTTGGGTTTTTCCTTAAGGATTCTAGTAATGGTTAAAGCCCATGCACATAGGGTGTTGAGAATTTAGTTGATCTTACCTATTTCAAATTTTGATGGTAAGCCCCAAACGATTTTCCTATGAAGAAAGTCTATCTCAACTTTCAGGGCTCCAACTCTTGCTACAACCTCTTTGTTGTATCTCACACTAGGTTTCGAGAATCAATAAATCACTATGTATCATTTTATTGGATATATGTGTTATATTATTTACATGCAAAAAGACTTAGCATTCCAACTTGTTCCCAAATAGAGTTTTGGATTGTTTTTGTCCCATTGCAATGTAACATCACTTAGAGGATTAGGGTTGAATGATGCTCCGTAATACCTATATATTGTATTGTGAATTGTTTTATTAATATAATGAGAAAGAGGCTTTGAATTCTTTGGTTTTGAAATTAAGGTTTCCAAGGAAATCTCTTTTATATTTTGTATTTGAGCCATTGGTTAATTATTATTTTTAAGGTTATTTGCATTACTTCTACTGCAACGGTTTATCAACCACTATTTTATGCCTTATCTTGCCCCAATTTTAGGAAACCAATATATCATTTAGCATCGCCCACCACATCACATATTGTTTTTAAACAAATTAAAAATGGATATGGAGGTATATGAAAAGTGTTTGACAAATTAGTCCAACCAGGCACCTTGCACTACTACAATATAGAGTCCTAGTGACAAAATTTTCTTTATTTCCCTTTGTTATTTTTTTGAATGTTTGACGTAAAATTTGACAAATCTTGGGGCATCAAAACTCGTGCCATTATCATGCCTTGAAATGGCACTTTGCATCATTTTTGTGGATTGAAATGACAATTGAGCATCATTTGTCCATTTTGCATTGCAATTTGCATCATATTGTGATCTGAAAATTTATTTGCATTTAAAATTTATTATTTAATTAATAATTAATAATTAATCAACTATATATTCATTATCATTTTTTCTAAGTAATTTTCATTGTATTCCAATCAATAAATATATTTTAATACATAGATACACATGATTAAGAAAATACATCTATAAATTCACAATTATTTATACACAATTCTAATTTTCTCCATATAACAAGTGTTCTACCACCACTTCATCGGGTATCATAATTTTTGTATAAGAAATATTAATACATAAAAAATAAATACAAAGAATACATAAAACCACATTTTATAATTTTATAGTATATTTGATACATGTATATCATTGTATTGGATAGTAACTATTATAATAATAGATATTATTCTTTAATTTTTGGTACTAGCTAGGGGTGATCACTAGAATTGATTTTGCAGGCCAAGAATCCAAGGTAAGGGTTTTTAGGGAATACAAACTATGGTCCAAGAAGAGGATTTATTGGATTATATTGAAGACCCATTGGAAGGTATTTCCATTTTCTCTAATATCCCTTTCACTTTGTCAACCCTAGTACATGAGACCCCAAGAGGTCGAGGGTGCAAGGGGGTGGTGGACCAAACCTTATGAGTTATATTCCAATCATCTAGTCATGTAAGTGATGGATTTGGGCCCGAGTATGGATTTGATACTATATTGGGAATCATATTGAGTCAATATCTAATCTGAAATCATATAAATGTACAATCCATAGATATGACCAATAATTACTCTTTCCCAAGTCCGATTGTATATGATTTGAATGAGGTGCTTGAATTGAATAAGACAACATATGATATCGTTTTAGGTTGCAAAATGAGGAGTTGTTGGTAAAAATGGTTAACCATTTTGTTGGAGAGGAGGAAGGAAGGTATGGGGGTGATCCATTCTAGATAACAGAGGTAGAACATTGTGGTTAGGTGAAGGGTTTCAATGAATCAACTGGTCCAAGAAACAAGGTGGAAGGTAGTAGGAAATGAGTCTGGATGCAATCAAACATGGGGAATAAAGGAAAGTTATGTGAAATAAAAAAAGCAACATGTGATATTAATATTGGAAGATGACATTAAAATGCATAAATTTGTTGAAATGACAAACCAAGCTATGGTGGGGATGTTTTATGGCTACCAAGTGTTAGAGAAGTTGATTAAAGTTTGGATGGAGACTACTTGGAGACTAGTGCTTGGATATACTCCAATCTTCCACCTTCTCATTCAAGGTTGTATTTTATTTATCTTTAGATAAATGGTAGACACTTCAAGGATTTTGGGCACATATTCATCGTAGGATCATTTGCCTCTTTCACTAAAATTTTGGATTACATGATTTAAGCCAATGTTGGAATGAACATCCATCCATCCTATGTGGGTAAATCTATGAGGCCTTTCACTAGGTTTTTAAATGTTGGACACTTTTTAGGCAATTGGTAGTAACTTGGGCTCATTTTTGGATGTTCCAAATTTTTCATCGAGAAAATAATATTCCAAATTTCTATCCATATTTTTGGATGTCTATACTTTTTTCACTTGCTAGTAAAAATAGTCTTCTTATCTAGTTGATTTCAAGGAACCACTGCCTACCCAAGAAAAATGGTTTTCTTGAGATAATTTTCAAACAACATTTCCACACTTACTAGAGAAAGTGGGGAAACTTCAAATAAATAGGGAGTAACTGATAAGGAATAGGAGGGAACACCATACAAGATCGCCCCCTCAACTATAAATATAGTCACCTACTTGATGAGAACCCTCCAAAGTTCTCATATTTTTAGAGGTCACATTTAATGGGTATTTTTACCCTCGAATAAAAAAATTGTGCTTCCAAAATCACCTTGTTTTATTCTCGATGTTAAAATTACAACCTATCTGAAACTGTGGCCTTAACACCCTATATTGTTGTATACCAAGACCTTAAAATCAACCCCCAAATTGAAAAGTGGTGTTCCCAAAATCACCTTTTCAGTTTTGGGGTTAAAATTATGACTTGTTTGAAATGATCTACTTCACAATTGGTACTATTGCAACCAAAACCTTAAAATCCACCTTTTGATGTTGACACCTAGTTGGATTTCCATACTTGTTGCATTTTCCAACAAAAACAATCTTCTTATCTGGTTGATTGCAAGGGACCATTGCCTACCCAAATAAAATGGTTTTCTCGATTTGATTTTCAAACAACATTTCCACACTTACGAGAGAAAGTGGGGACACTTTCCACTAAATAGGGAGGAAATGATAAGGAATAGGAGGGTACATCATCCAAGATTCCCCCCTCATCTATAAACATATTTACCTACTTGATGAGAACCCTCCAAAGTTCTCATTTTTTTAGAGGTCACATTTAGTGGCTATTTTTATGGTCGAATACAAAAATGGTTGTTCCAAAATGGTTGTCTTTTATTCTCGGCATTAAAATTAGAACCTATTTGAAATTGTGACCTTGGAATTCTAGATTGTTGTGGATCAAGACCTTAAAACCAACCCTCGAATCAAAAAGTGGTGCTCACAAAATCACCCTTTTCTTTTTGGGGGTTAAAAGTATGACGTGTTTGAAATGATTGGCTTGATAATTAGTATTGTTGTAACCATAACCTTAAAATCCACCTTTTGATGTTGACACCATGTTGGATGTCCATACTTGTTGCACTTGCTTGGAAAAATAGTTTTCTTATCTGGTTGACTAAAAGGGACCATTTCCTACCCAAGCAAAATGGTTTTCTCGAGTTGATTTTCAAACAACATTTCTACACTTACTGGAGAAAGTGGGGGCACTTTCCACTGAAGAGAGAGGAATTGATAAGGAATAGGAGGCACACCATCCAAGGTCGCCCCCTCAACTATAAACATAGTTACCTATTTGTTGAGAACACTTCAAAGTTCTATTTGTTTTTAGAGGTCACATTTATTGGTTGTTTTTACCCTCAAATAAAAAAAATGTGCTTCTAAAATGACTTCATTTTATTCTCAGCATTAATTTAAATTACAACCTGTTTGAAACTATGGCCTTAGAATCATGTGTTGTTGTGTATCAATACCTTAAAATCAACCCTCGAATCGAAAATTGGTTCTCCCAAAATCACCCTTTTCTTTTTTAGGGTTAAAATTATGAGTTGTTTGAAATGATTGACTTGACAATTGGTAATATTGCAACCAAAACCTTAAAAACAACCCCCAAATCGAAGAAAAAAAAAAGAAAAAATAATTTATAACTTAAAATTAAAAATAAATAAATAAATAAACAACCCACGCCACTCCCTTTCAAATTTTTTTTTTTTTTTAAATAACCCAAAAACCTATTAAAAAAACAAACTTTTAAAAAAAATATATAGAAAAGAATATTATAGAAAGGGAAAAAAATATTTGAAAATAATTTGTTAATTAATTTTCCTAGAGTCACTCCCTTAGGTTTTACCCCTCAATCCCCTCTCTGAGCACTTTATGTGGCCTGCCCTCCCCACCCTCCTCCCCATTCAAGCGACAAGTGTGCACTATGAAAGGGGAGGAGGGTGGGGATTGAAAACCTCACTAAATGATCGAGAGAGGGTTTTGGGGTAAAGGATGAGGAAATTACCCCTTACCCACATATTCTTTGTTTATTAAT
>ML795869.1:105933-129986 GCA_009831015.1 Picea engelmannii
ACGTGCAAATTTACCAAAAGGCTATGTTGACATAGAAAAGTTGCATGTTGCAGTTTTAGATTCTGCTATTCCAGTCTATTTTGTTGCTTATGAGTTTGATACAACAATCGATTGAGCGAAAGATGTTTCTGTTTATTCTGTTGACCAAGAAGGGGCAGCACCGGAGTGAGAAGCATCACTAGAGACAGAGAAAACATTGAAATCACCCCACGTTTAGTCCTTGCTTTCTTCCTTTGTCTTACCAATGAATGTTGACTCGAACCAGCTTCTGAAGATCTTACAATGTGGGGATGTGTACCTGTGTACAACCTTTCTTTTGTTGGATGTCAAGCCTTCGAGTAATGAGTCGAGGAGATAGCAATCCCCAAACTTCTTATATCCAAGTCTTATTAAGCCAAGCTTTCGAGAAAACTGATAAGTTGTAGAGACTTTCCATGCTTACCCCCTTAGAGACTATATATTAGCTTTAAACCTATTTACTAGGTCAAGGTATAGTACTTAAATATGTCAATCTTCTGATGTTTTAACATAATCTCAATCTTCTGATGCTTTGACATATTCTCAATATTTTGATGCTTTGATATATTCTCAGCACAAACCTAACCCTCACAATATTACTGATAAAGACATATTCTCAATCTTCTGACGCTTTGACATATTCTCAATATTTTGATGCTTTGATATATTCTCAGCACAAACCTAACCCTCACAATATTACTGATAAAGTTGTTGGTTCAACAACCCAAACGAGAAAATGAAAGTAACAACAAAATATTGCCATGAAAGAAAGAAAGTAAAGATGCTAGAAAAAACAAGATCCAAGAAGTCCAACAACACGGACATGTCGAAACGCCCTGGCATGGCTTTCATACTCTTCCTGTATGGAATTGAAAGGCATTATGTTTTTGGAAGATTTCTTACCCATATAAGCAAGAACAAAATATTTAAGAATGCATAACTCAATTAAGGATTTGAATAGCTCAATATATAAACAGAAATAGAAATTAAAATGACTGTCAATGGTCGAGAGGCGAAGCAAGCGAGCGCCTACCTATGTCGAAGCTGAACCTCGTGCACCCGAACCTAAAACTGGAGTGCAAAACTAAACCTCATATAATCCTATTCATCCACCCATGACTCGTTAGGATGCATGTAGGTTGCCACATCGCTTGCATGCATGTAGGTTGTCAGAAGAAAAGGCATTGATTGGAACCTCTTTTAGTTCCAGACATAGACATAGACTGTAGTGTCAAGCATTCATTGATTGCAGCAGACTGCAATGCCACAGAGCCACAACCTCCAAAGTGGTGAATCATATAAATTTATTTTATTAAATAAATTTTAACTCTGAAAAATTGTTTTAAAATTTAAGCATACACCAGGAGATTTGTATCACATCAAAATGATTTTGGTCAATGAAAAATTCAAAAATTAGGAAAATAGAAAAAAATATTGTTTTTTCGAAATAAATTGGAATAACATATATATTAGAAAAAAATTGGGTTATAATTTACAAAATAAATAAGTTTTGAACCCTAGTGGATAATATAGTACGTACTTTGGTAGGTACTAACAAAATGACATCTCTAACCAACAATGAAATTGAAGACATGGTTATAGAAGAAGGATTCAAAGAATATTGTATCTTTGTTGTTTAGCAAGTTAAAGGTTACATCACGAATATTGTATCTTTGTCGAACAAGCTCGGCTACATCACGAATGTCTACGGACTCACAAGACCGGGAGACAAGGAAGCATTCCTTCATCACTTAGAATGGATTGCCAATCACATCGGCCCCCAACGATGGATCCTTGGGGGCGATTTCAATATGATAACAGGTCTAGAGGGGAAAAAGGGGGGCACACACACAACGAGCAGTTCTACTATCTCATTGGCCTTATGAATCTCATTGATGTAGAAACAGACAATGATCCCTTCACCTGGTCCAATAGACGCCCAGGAACCCATCATGTCTCCAGCAGATTAGACTGTTTTATAATCTTAGAAGCCATCATGTTGGATGGACTAGCTTGGAATGCCACTATGATCGATACTCCGAGTTCGGACCACAGGTCGATTCTCTTATCATTAAACATAAGTGGGACCCCAAGCAGAAAACCTTTCCGCTTTGAAAAATTATGGTTGACTCACCGAGATTTCCAAGATAACATCAAGCTCTAGTGGAAAGAAGTTGCTATCCCAACAGGTACCCCTATGTACAGATTTCAACACAGGCTAAAAAATCTCATGCAACATCTAAAATCCTGGAATATGTCCACTTTTGGCAACATTTTTCAAGCTCAGGAAATTCTCAATCAACAAATACAGAGCCTCCAACAGCAGATTAGATCACAAGGCCTCACTGATTCTATAAAGGAGCAAGAGGCTCTACTTAACAACCAGTTGGCAGAAAGACGAGCGCAAGAAGAAATCCTGTGGAGACAGAAATCTTGCATCCAATGGCTGAAAGAGGGGGGGGAAAGACCATATTTTTTCATAGATCAATGGTCCAACGACGTCAAACAGATCACATTACACACCGAATCTCATAACAAGGAACATAAATTCAATAACATGCTGATATAGAAAAGGAATTGCTCTCTTATTACAAAAACCTTCTGACGGAACCCCCCACAGATCGATCGATTGCAATTGACTCTATCCTCAAGAATATCCCTAAGGAGGTCACTAAATAGCAGAACGAGGTTTTGATGAGCCCTATCACTCAAGAAGAAGTTGATCAAGCCCTAAGGGATACCCCACTGGGCAAGGCTCCTGGGTCGAACGAGTTTACTTCAGACTTCTTCCATAACTGTTGGATCATCATCCGTGAAGATGTCTGGGAAATCATAGAGGACTCTAGAAGATTTGGGCAGGTCCTTCAATCCCTCAATGTCACCTTTCTCACTCTCATTCCCAAAGAGAACAAAACTACCTCCCCTTCGCACTTTTGACCTATTGCACTCTACAATGTAATTTATAAGCTCCTCACGAAGATCATCGCTAAACGCCTTAAACCTATTCTTCCTTTCATAATTTCCCCAGAGAAATCAGGCTATGTGGAGGGCACACAAATTATGGACAGTGTTATTTTGGCTCATGAAGTAATCAACTTGCTTCACACGACCAAGTCTACAGGTATGCTTCTAAAATTGCATATCTCTAAATCCTTTGATAAATTAAGCTGAAACTACTTAAATTGAACCCTCCTCGCCTTTGGTTTTGATCCCCTGTGGGTCTCTTAGATTTTCAACCTCACCTCATCAACCCTGTTTTCCATCCTGATCAATGGTGTCCCCTCCAAACCTTTCTCCCCCTCCAAAGGAATTCGGCAGGGGAACCCACTTTTTCCCTTTCTCTTTATCATCATGGCAGAAGGGCTGAGTCGAGCCATGAAAGAAGCCATTACTGATCACTCTCTCTCTGGTCTCACTCCCCATAGAATCTCTACCCCCATCTCCCACAGTCAGTCCATGGACGACATACTCCTAATGGGGTACCCACAGCCCGAGAAGCAATTCACCTCTGATCTATCATCAACCTTTTTCGCGATGCTTCGGGCATGGAATTCAATCTCTCCAAATCCAAAATCTTCTTCTTCAATACGCCCCTCCAGATCCAACACCACATTACATAGTTAGTGGGGTTTACCCGTAGTGTCCTCCCCTCCAAATACCTTGGCATCCCCCTTATTGACAACCCATTAATAAATACCTCGTGGGACACTCTGCTTTCTAGCTTTTGGAAGAAACTCTGCCTGTGGTCCTTCCGCTCCCTCAATATGCCTGGTCCCCTCATCCTCCTCAAGTTCATCCTGCAAGCCCTACCAATCTATGTCTTCTCAGCTCTAGCTACCCAAAACTTTATCCTCAACACATTAAGGAATATCCAAAGGAGCTTCATGTGGTAGGGAACCAAAGAAGGGTGCAAAATGACTCTGGTTAGCTGGCAAAAAGTTTACAGATCGAAGGAAGCAGTGGGTCTTAGTCTTGGAGACCCAACTATCCTCAACAAGGTCCTCAGTGCAAAAATTTGGTGGAGATGGTTAAAAAGAATGCAAGACCTATGGGCGCGCCTATGGAGGAAAAAATACATCCCATCCACCCCGAAAAGGGTGCTAATCAGGTGGAATGGTCAGAGCCCGAGCTCTCTCATTTGGAACGCAGATAGGAACAACAAGGGACTTATAACGGATCACTCCTTCTGGGAATTGAAAAATGGGACTTCAGCCCTCTTCTGGATAGATTCATGGCAACAACTTCTAGCCCTAAACTCTGATCCCACTTTGAGTACTTTCATTCCCCTCACGACAAAATCATGCCTCCTCAAATTTTCCGACTTCTAGACTTCGAAAGTTACAAGGAACACCTGGCGCAATTGGAAAAACTCCCATGAAGATTTTAACATTCCTAATGAGTTAAACATCCAACTACTACTGGATCACCTAAACTCAAGTAAAATCTTTAGTCAATAGGGGGAAGACATCCTTAGACGGGGTCACACCACCACCAGCACCTACAACATTCAAGAAGCTTACCACCTAAGGGCAGGCCATTGATCCTTACCAAAAGAAGAGGTATGAGGAAAATTTTGGGGAGTAAAGCTTTGGCCAAAAATTAGCACCTTCCTTTGGTTAACGGTGCACAATAACATTCTCACCTACGAAAAATTAAGGAAAAGAGGCTTTATCGGCCCTTCCTGTTGTCACTTATGCGGCATAGAGGAGGAAACTCAAAACCATCTCCTCAATTTATGCTCCTATAGTTCATGCATCTAGGATCATAGTGCTATCATCATGAGAACCATGAACAGGAACCTTACAAGCATCCGAGAGACAATCGAGGCCTGGAGAGAGTTATCTTTTCAATCCCCTATTCTCAACAAAATTTGGAAGCTTCTACCAGGCTTCATTCTTTGGAAAATCTGGAAAGAACCGAATTGACGAATATTTAAATCGGCCTCCAGGAGTTGGCAAGAAGTCTGGACCACAATCCACTCCAATATCAAAGAAACAATATATTTGCACCATTGGACAGACCAGGATTTAAATAGTCTAATGAATGAGTGTCTCATACTTAATTCCTGGAAACTCAATTTCCCTCCCTTTCTCACGCCCCCCTCTACAACTCTTAGTGGTAAAACTAGCCCCACCCATTGGGAGGCTCCGCAAAAAGGTTTCCACAAAATAAATTTCAATCAAGCCTCCAAGGGGAATCTAGGACCTCCAGGTTATGGAGCAGTCATTCGCAACAACAAAGAAGAAATCATCCACATCACTGCTGGGAATCTGGAGCATAATACCAACAATGCAAAAAAAATATGGGGACTCCTCAAAGGTTTGCAAGAAGACAAAGATTAAGGGATTTACCCCATTATAGCATAAGGCGATTGGCAGATTGTCATTAATATCCTCTATCATCTCCTCAACGGTGAAGACCCAGAGAAAATCTCCCCAAGTTGGAGACTCATGAATGAACTAATTAGAATCAAATATATTCTTCAGCCTTAGTGGGTAATTCGTCCTTCCCATGTACGAAGAACAGCCAACTAAACTACAGATTTGTTGGAAAACTTTGGGGTAGACTTGCAGGAAGGAGACCTCTCGTTCTCTCCAACCTCTTCTCCTACCCATCCCATCATGATTGCTTGCAAAAATATAGCTCACAACAAGGACTAGCCCTAGGATGGGGTGTTTTTAGGCTCAGCATTGGGATAGCCTAAGGGGAGGCCACCTAGCTAGAATTCCTGCCACCTGGAGCAGGCTCAGACGTCCCCCCCCCTCTACTGTCACCTCANCTCAAGGCCAGCCTGCTACAACTTCTTGACATTTCCCTTCGTGGGAGTGTTTATGACGATGGGATGGACGACATCGCGGTCCCATCACTAGCTCATAAATGGAGCTCTTAGGCCATATCATGGGCATGCCAAATCTCATTTGCACCCTCGGCCTCCAAATTCTCAACCCTCCATGGTTTTTGACATCATCCTGTCCTGTTGGTCCGAGCTTCTTTTTCCCTCCTAGCCTTCGGTTTCTATCTCTTCTCCACATTCATCACAGAGCCTCTGGGTCTGGCTAGTTTGGACCAACCCATTGTACCTTGTTTGTGCTTTCTTCTTCTGGTTTCCTGATGCTAATCCCATGCCTCGTCTCAAGGGAAAATCGAGGAGGGTAGTGGCCTGGTATGTGGCCAGAGGAAGGGTTGTGTGCGGCAGTGGCTCTCCCCAAGAAAACGAAGGCATCCCCAACCTGAAATCCATTGCATATCCCTTTCCTACTCAACCAAATCATGAAAGCACCCCAGACCTCTACCCACTCTCGAATCCCTATGCATGTCGAATCGAATGCTTTGACAGCGTAGGAAATTCACTTGGTTTTTCTCCTCCTCCCCCCTCCCCCCTCATCGTCCTTCACCTCAATATTCTCCCCCTCTCCACCATCCTCCTCCACCTCTCGTCACCTTCATTGTTTTTTTTCCTTCAGCCCCATCCTCCTCTTGTCCCGCATCCTCCTCTGACTCTGCACTTTCCCCTCCGCTCCTCTCAGCCTGCTCCCACTGTGCAGAAAGAAAAGCCCTCGCGGAGTCCTTGGAAGAGCTCAAGCATGGATTAGGGAATGTCAAGACCACCATTCACATGCTACAGAGAAAGGAATTAGAGCGCTGGAGTCACATGGACCTCCTGATGACTTTCCTGTGGGACCTCAGACAAGCTATCTCAGACAGAGATAATCTCGGCAAAGACAATTTGCAGGTGCACGAGGCTTTTGCAGGGCAAAGGTTAGACCCCAGAACTAGTTAATTATGCTTCTAGTTCAGGCTCACTGGCTCTTTGATTTTAGATATGTGTTTATTTTTGTTTCTTTGGCCATGAGAGGTTGCCTAGCTATGGGTAGTTTGGTCTCAACTTTTTTTTATCTTAGCCTAGCACTCAGAAACTATGCCCTGCGTGGCACTATAGTTTTATCTTTATGAAAATTTTACATCTTTGTTTTGGACAAGTGGCAGCATTGGTTTCCCATCAGGGCAATGCCGCCACGTCCGAACATGCATGATAGACAGTTATAACCTCCTTCTTTTGCAGGATTTAATATAATTTTCTAACTTATATAAAAAAAAAAAGTTAAAGGTTAGTAATGAATAATTCAACCATAATTTACTCTAGGAGCAAGCATAATTGCAGGTACAAAGAATTCTAAGTGTCACCTCACTTTATATATATCAACATACAACATCTCTCTTTTACCAATCAAGTGGTGGTCTTATTAATCATTAAGCAAGTTTGATGTGAGCAAAGTTTGGAGGTTTAAAATCCAAGAAATGTTGTGACCACAATTTGGAGGTTTAAAATTCAACAAATGGAAGGAGTCCAGAACAAAGGTCAACTTAGTGAATTCCAAGTTGGAGAGTGTTAAAGTAAGGTAAAAGGTGAATAACCAACTTAAATATTGTAGATGATGTTGAATTACCAAATCTTGTGGTTAAAGTAGTGACAAAAAAAAGATAATTTTTTTATGAATATACTTAAAATAATGTGAAATCAATCAAGGTGGTTGAGAAGCATGTATCAATTGATAATGATTAAATGTGATTGGCATAAACATATATACATCATAAATTGGGTGACATAGTGGTGAATATATTTACCCAATATCTATTATTCTTTGATTTATTTGATTTATCTAAAAGGTCACAAGTTCAAATCCAGAGGGGAGTAGGGTATGCATACCTCCGTAAACTTTAGCAGACAAATCGTTGTGGGGAGGGGGTCCCTTGTCCCACAAGCAAGGGGATCTCATAGACCAATTTGGTGTCTAGTCGTGACGTTAAAATTAAAACATTATTATTATTATTATTATTATTATTATTAATTGAAACACATAAAGTAATAAAAATTTGAATATGTAAGTTTCCAAAATATACTTGAAGAGAATAATAATAATAATAATCATCTAAGATACATTTTCAAACAATCCAATCTCCCCTACCATGTTATCGTATAGATTTTATTTTCTTTAATTTTACTTTATCAAATCTAATAATCTATTATTTTATTTCCTTCAATAAAATTTTCATTATCTTTTTAAAGTTTCATTAATTTTTTAAAATACTAAATACCGACAAAATAAAATATAGTTTGTAGAAGCAATAAAAATAATGAAAAGATAAAATTGCTTTGAAGAAGATCTATATACATAATATATAATTATGTTGAAGGCATATCTTAGGGATATCTTTTGTTGAAAACCTATGAACTAACTAGTTGACAGGTTTTCAAAAACCACCTTCCTTGCTACTTGTGTTGTTCTTCAAAACTATCCCTTCAAACTTGTACCGTCCTTCAAAACCAGTTTTCAATGTTTGTCTAACAATTAATATTAACATGTCATTTTTCTATCCAATGGTCAAACAACGTAAAGTTGTTATATTTTTATGGCGGTAGATGTTTCCTTCTAGAGCGATACCGCGGTTTTATTTGGGTCAAGGTCGTCCAATCCATTAGACTACCATGGATCCAATCCATTCCATCCACTTGTACCTGTGTTTGTCTCATTCCTCATTTTGGGAGTTTCGGGAGCGCCATCTCTACACCGCCTATCCTTGTAGTAGTGGGTTCAACGAAATCTAGATTTAACTCTATCTCGTCTATTCCAATTTGATTTGGGTTTGTTGTTCCTGGTGTTCTTCAATCCTCTATGGTTGGGATCGATTTGTTTCATTGAATGATGTGCACTACTTTGATGCAATATCATTGTTTGATGGATAAGGTATCGACTCATGTAGGTCGTTCCCGAATCCAACAAGAAACCACAATACACAAGTGTTTCTTTTGTTGTTGTCTATACACATCTGGGTGCTTGGGCGTTTACAGGTAGGGATGGTACTTTGGGACTCGATCCTTAGTGTTTTTGATGTTTTATTTTCCTTTGTTTTTACATATAAACATATAATCCCATGCCTGGTTAGGGCATACGGGATCCAAGGAGGAACCAGGGCCATATCATGAAGGATGGTACCCCTAACCCTAAATATCCCAACCCTTTGAGGGATCATCTAATGTGATTGAAGAATGACACATCAAATCCCAAAAATAATTTTGGAGTACCACCTATTTCCGCAAAGGGGCCTTGATCCAAATCCATGTCATAGTGATTGTCATTCATTTTCATCAGTTGTCGTTGATGATGAAGTTGGTTCTTCTAGCTTGAGGCCTCAGGGAATTAGGTCATTGCCATATTTGAGTCTTCCAACTTGCGACAAGGAAGAGGACTTCAGCAACATGTTATTGTATCATTGAAAGTGCTCTTCTTTTTAAGTGCCCTCCAAAGGTTGCCATGTATTATTGCCAATCCAATGAGGTCCCTGTTGGAATATATAATTCCTACTTATCTAATATGATGTATTAAGAAGTAGAGCCAATCTCTGCGTGAGTTGTGTGATCTTATTATTAGGAGTTTGTTAGGGAGTTGGATTTATGAGATCCTAGATTCATGTTTATGGTTGAGATATTTGCTCAAACTCTCATCCTATAATTGGAATAAGTTAGATATGATAACTATCAGTGAGCTCTATATAATGAACCACAAATGTATTGTAGAAGAAATCAAGTAATCTAATAGTGTTGTGTTATAATGTCTCTCTCATTTGTTATTTTGGTATCAGAGCATTAGGACTGGGAGTGACTCCCTCACAGGAGTGCCCAGGCACATGTGGAGAGTAGAGGAGTGTGTTTGACTGATTGAATCTTGCAGAGTTGTATGTTCTTGCTATTGGCGGTGAGAGTCAACTAGTGTGGTCAGAAATCGTGTGGTTAGTGTGCGATTGGGGAAGAAATTGATAGTGGAGGACCGAATGATAACAATGATCAGAACCTATTGAGTTTTGTAGTTTTGAGATACAGCAGGTTGATGGGATCATCCCTAACGGAATCACAAAATAAAACACATTGAAAGGTGCACTAGAGTGGAGGAACCGGTATTGAGTGGAGCACCCAGCTTATTGGGTTTAGCACCGAGTTTCCAATTCAGAAATTGAAATTGCCATATAGAGTTTTCCTAGTCTGTGATGAAGGCATTAGCAAGGATTTGGAGATGCTGGGAATGGCCATGGAGAAGAAGAAAGATAAGTTCGGTTTGGGGTGACAGTCATCCATGGCGCCGGAGCCAGAGGAGAATACTGAAGAAGACGGAGAGAGGGAAATGATGGAAGACAGCATGCATCTTCTTTATTTGTCCAATGGAGGGGATGTTGCGGCCATAGAGGCTTTGCTTGACTCAGGAATGGATGTCAACTCCGCGGATTTCAATCGTCGGACCGCCCTTCATGTGGCCGCTTGCGAGGGTCGTAGGAATATGGTCGCTCTACTCCTTAGCAGAAGAGCTAACGTCAATTCCCAAGATCGATGGGGCAGTACGCCACTTGCAGATGCTATACATTATAAAAACTATGATGTGTGCAAGCTTTTGGAGGAAAATGGTGCAATGTTGTCGATGGATCCTATGCATGTCACAAATGAGCATGACATTACAGATTACAAAGTTGATCCCGATGAGATGGATTTCAGAAACAGTGTTCAAATTACAAAGGGAACATACCAAATTGTGTTATGGAGAGGAATACGAGTTGTTGTAAAGAGATTTGGTGAGGACATCCTTACAGATAGTGAAAGGGTGAGCGAATTTAGGGATGAGTTGGCTTTGTTGCTGAAAGTGTGACATCCAAATGTCGTTCAGTTTTTAGGTGCTGTCACTCAGAGCATTCCCATGATGATTATCACTGAGTACTTACCAAAGGGTGATTTGTGTGCATATCTGAAACAAAAAGGATCATTGAAACCACTGAAGGCAGTGATATTTGCCCTTGATATTGCAAGGGGAATGAATTATTTACATGAGAATAAGCCAACACCCATTATCCATCGATCTTGCAGAATGTCGACTACATGAATTAAAATTGAAGGGCGTGTGACAAACCATTGTCCATGATATTGCAGAGAACTCATTTTTTTGAGTTTTGGAGAGGAGCTGCAATTGCTAAGTAAAGGAGTCTTAAAACAAGAGGCTGCTATTGTTGGAGTTTGTTGTTCGCGTCATTACATGGAGGTGTTATAGTGAAATGAAGTGAGGTGTACGTGCTCATTCCGCCGAACTCACACATCCTCCAAATCAAGTCACAAAAGCAAGATTGAGTTGTGAGTGATATTTTTTGTTTGAAGTTGTGAGTATTTATTTTATTCAAGTTGTGTGAAGTGGTTATATGTGTGTCTTAGTCAAGAATGATGATGAGATGTAAATGGACATATGTAATGGGCTTGTAATATTGGGCATATGATTGATGAGAGTATTGTTGATATTTTGTGTACCTGATTGAATTGTTGTAGGGGGTGCATGATCGGTTGTACCCGACACCCCAGGTTATGGTCCAAATTGTAATGCTTAGCCATGGGCAAGCTAAATTCCCCAGGTTTGTTGTAAGCCCTGATATAAACAGGCATACATGTTGTAGCGCAGAAGCACGTGTGATCACAGGATGTGATACTCTCTCATAGAGAGAGAGGTTGTTGTATCAAGTTGTGGAATTAACCACTAGGGTAGGTACGAGGGTGGCAGGTGTACTCGTATGCTAACTTGATAACGTATCGAAGAAGCGGGAGACTTTTATTCAAGGTGGGGATGTGAGATGGAAGAATCTCAAAGTGTGAGACCAAGTTGTGAGTCTCAGAGTGTGAGGTGTTGTGAGTCTCAGAGTGTGAGGGACCAAGTTACGTTTAAGGGAGAGTTTAACATTGATGAACTATGTAATTGAAAACAATTCCTAGAGAACTAGCGGTTACAGCGGCAGATGACCCATGTATTCCGGTAGATGGATTGTGTTTTATATGGACATCAATAATTATATGCAGGTACGAGATGCAAGAGGAAGCAAAGAAAGTTCAAGGATGAAGCCCGTAGTAAAGCAAGCTCAAGTGAAAAATTGAAGCCATGACAATGATGAAGATATGACCACAAAGATATTTAGATAAGTAGTCATTAAGGGAGAGTGTTGCAATATATAATTCTTACTTATCTAATATGATGTATTAAGAAGTAGAGTCAATCTCTACGTGAGTTGTGTGATCTTATTATTAGGAGTTTGTTAGGGAGTTGGATTTATGAGATCCTAGATTCATGTTTATGGTTGAGATATTTGCTCAACCTCTCATCCTATAATTGGAATAGCGAGCATTAGTTCTTTGTAGTCATGGCCTTGATATGAAGGAACTTATTTAAGATATATTTTACTATATTTAAATTCATTATTATTGTTCATATTGGCATCGAGAACTGCAAGTAATACACAAAGTCAATTATTCCTATTTTCTAACAAGCTTTGGGAGGGTTGGGACACAGAATAATATATGATCACGATTGTTGTTCCTATTGGCATTGAGAACCGCAAGTAATACACAAGGCAGTTATTCCTATTTTCTAATAGGCTTTGAGAGGGTTGGGACACATGATAATATATGATCATGATTGATGACATTTTGTGTTTATATTTGAAAATGTAATCCTGAAAAGATTATGAGAAGTAACTTTTATTTGGAGGTTGGTTTTTTTGGGGGCAATGGGTTGAAAGGTTGTTTTCTGATATTTCCGGCAACTGGCGGTTCTCGTAACACTATAACCCTCTCGTACTCGCATGACACGGGGTCGATTCTCGTCGGCTACCACTGTAACCCCAAGTGCAACCACCCAGCCCGCAAGGATGGCACATGAGTAAATCCGGGTGAGAATCGAACATGAGAGTTCATTTTACAAATTTCCTTCCATTTACACGGCACTTGCCAATCCGTCTACACCCATGCGGACCTGTTTTATTATTAATAATTATTATACAAATACGTTTAAATTTAATTTGATTCTATTCTCAAATACATACATACAAGCTTACCATGAAGTAATATGGATATCCGAGCCTTTTTAAAAAAAAATCCATTGCCAAACCAAATATTTGGGTTAATTCTGAAAACAAACTTGATGCAATTCTATGTCTTTTAATGAAGACATAATTTTCCTATCCCAGATTTTTTTATATCCCTGTTTAATATTAATATTTTATTATGAAGAACTACCAGGTTTATAATAAAAACTTGAAATAGAAAATTTGCTTTCATTATTTTAGAAGTTTGAAAATTGAATTAGTAAATAGTAAAAGGTTTGTATTTTTTTAAGCTTGTATTGTAAGTCCTGTACATGTTTATTTCAAATTCGTTGGAACATTTAATGAGAACATATTTATTATACCTAAATTTATTTTCATTTCATATGGCAATTTATGCTTGATCGCCAACCTTTCTAAGAAAAAGACATTTTTAGATATTTAAAAAAAAGACATTCTTAGATATTTTAGAAATTCATTATTTAATTTAAATTTTATTTTTAATTCATTATTTAATTTAAACTTCATTTTTCATTCTTAGTTATCTTAAGAGCCCTAATTTTGTTAGGGCAAATTTCAGTGCAATTTAGTTTTTTTTTACAGGAGGGCATTGTTTAACTTTACATGTCCTGGATAAATTTGTTAGTTTATGCCTTTAAAAAGGTGAATTCGAAAATATCTTTAGTGTTAGGTACATAACAGAGTGATAGTAGTTATAATTTAATTTATTATTTTAAAAAGGTGAATTCGAAAATATCTTTAGTGTTAGGTACATCAGTATATATAATTTAATTTAATTTTCAATAAAAGTATTTTTCACACTATCTATTAATATAGATGAGGTGAAGTTGTAAAAAATATTATTTTAAATAATATCATGTTAAAAAATTAAGAAAATATAATTTGTAATGTGTTAAGATTTATAAATATAAGATTATAATTATAAAAAAAAACATTTATAAATAATAAATTAACAATTATATTTTAATAATTGTTAATTGGGTTTAGTTTTAGTGGTCTGTGCTCAGGGGTGTTTTCCTTCAATTAGGATGAATTCTAGTAAGTGACATGTTGAGCTCTTAAATGAGTAAGCTATTCAAAAAGCCTCAACTTTCTACAAAATCTAGTCTACTTAGAGTATCATCCTCAAAATGAGGGGAAGTGCGAGTTTGGTTTCCAAGCTCAATTCCAAATAAAAAAACAAAATTAATAATAATAAAAATGCAATGTTAAAAATCATTTATATAAATTATGGTAGATCCATTTTAATTCCATATCTATCAATTACAAAGATTAAATCCATAAAGGTGCAAACCTTTTTCAAACTATGTTTCCTTACAAATTTCATTTGACCTTCTTGACTCTTGATAGTTTCAAACTTAAATGGATTTATTATGATGATAAGTATATATTGTATTGTTTCATTTGATCTTCTTGACTTTTGATAGTTTCAAAGTTAAATAACTTTAGGATGATGATAACTATATACTATATTGTTTCATTTGATCCTCTCAACTCAAAATTAAATGGTTTTAGGATGATGATAATTATATACTTATATACTCTATTGTTGTTACTTCCATTATGCAATACACTTTTCTAAATCACAAAAGGCTTTGCATATTCTATCTTTATGCATACTCATATAACCTTTTTCTCAATTAACTATGTATGTAAGTAATTTAGTAGAACGTGGTATAATAGTTAGTAATTTTGAAAACTTTAGCAATTCCTAAAGGCTTTGCATATTCTATCTTTATGCATACTCATATAACCTCTTTCTCAATTAACTATGTATGTAAGTAATTTAGTAGAACGTGGTATAATAGTCAGTAATTTTGAAAACTTTAGCAATTCCTACTATTGGACATTAATTCACCTCAACCTGACATATCTTCCTTGGTTTTACATTACATACATACCTTCCTTGGTTTTACATTATATACACTATGCAATGCATTGAGCAATAACTCATTAGTTATGTATTCATCTATTGTATTGCATATATAATTTGGGTTTTTGTGAACTAGTCATTTCCACTTTAATTAAACTCCACCTTAGTTATACACATACCATTTTTCTCTATGGAAAAAACAACTTTATTACAACTTTAGATACAACATTTTATATTATATTTACTTTAAATGTAAAATTAGTATAGGCCGCTAAGTTTAATTTTGGTTGTATAAAATTTAAGCTACACTTCATTCATACAAGGATTACAGTGTCATATTGAAATGGGAGTATAGTCTTTACCTATTTATATTTGTAGAATAGTAATATGTATTAAATTAATTAATTGAATAATTGATGTAGGAGCATCACTCCACCTTAGCAAATGCGCCAGCTAACCAACACGCAGATGCGCAATGGAGAAAGAGAGAGGCACCGACCCTCCCATTTTTAAATTTGAAATATGGCCCAATACAGATTTCATGTTGTAAGGTTGATAAATGCCAGGCCATGCCTTTGTACAAGTAGTGGATAAGGTTGCCTTAAATGGTTGTCTGTAGTAGGTCCGTATCATAGTTAGGTCTAGACATTCATTTGTGGAATGTAGCCGTAGAGGTATGGTGTCGTAACTGAGACAGTGATAGCACTAAGGCAATGGAGAGGATAAGATCGAGGAGCCCTCATTTTGTAATTAGGAGGCTTGAGAGAGAGATCTCAGGTAGAGAGAGTCTTAGGAGAATTAGGAGGTAGAATAGTTCTGTGAGAGAGCTTGAGAGAACCGAGACTCTATTTTAGTCCAATTTTTGTAAACATCTATATAGATACACAGAGATAATAGAAAAGCAGTTTTTCTTGCATATGGTGTGTTTATGTATTTGTATTCATTGTTATGCTTATATATTTCATTCATGTTTTGAATGTATGAACTGGTGAATTATTGAATGAGTTTCAATTGTTTCTCTCATTTTGAGTTTCTGAGTGTAAGGAGTGCACACAATCTGCAAAGAGTGCATTGACAGAGGTGAGTTAGCCTCAGGAAAAGCTCATGAGAGATATCGTTGAACCTTCATCAGTAAAAGTGCAAGGAGTGCACCGGAAGAACTCTTTGATGAGTTCAGAGAGAACCAGAGTTACCGAGAACTCTGTAAATCTCTGCCAGGTGGTCATCGAGCGAGTGCAAGAGTGCACAGAAGGAACTCTGTGTTGAGTTCAGGGAGGAACCAGAGTTACTAAACACTCTGTAAGTGAGAGATATCAAAGGTGTGCATCGAGCAAAGGTAACGCCAAGAGGGCTAGAAGAATTTATTTCCAATAAATCCTTCAGATCTGAGTTTGACAAAATCCCAGAAATGCAAGGAGTGCCTGGGAGATCGAAATTTTCAAGGAAATCAAGTTTAGAAGGAATAAGGCAAGGAGTGCATAGGTGATGGACGCATTCTAAGTCCAAAATCTCCGAAGAGATAACTCTTTCAGATGCACAAGCGAGACCCAAGATAGTCGGGTTCGCAAGAGAAAGTTCAATGGTCGAAGCCTTTGAACATTTTCAAAATATTCCAAGTTGGAAGAAATTAAAAGCTTAGGAGGAGGAGCAACAAAAACCATCGGATAGGTTGTGGAGAGGATCCTATACCATCATATCAGTGTCCAACGAACAACGAAAGCACAAAGGAGAAGAATAGATCTAATCCATTGGATTTGAGCGCAGAAGATCAACCATCATTGGATCCGGGAAGAAGTGCATAAGCTTTAAAGCTTTGTGTACACACGGGAGAGCGGACGTGATAAAAGTCCTGAAGCCTAGAAGCCATTTGAGACTGTCCATCAACTAGAAGGACACATGGTGGAAATCTATTGATTTTGGATGGAAACGCTCCAGGAGGAATGAGCACACAGATAAGTTGAAAATTTTGAAGCCCGAAGAGTCGAAGGGCCGAGAGCCATCGATCTACAAAGGGACACGTGTTAACAGATCGTGAGCTTTGGGTAATTTGTAGTGAGGTTTCAATTGAGAACTGAGATCGTCGAAGCTCGAAGGTCCGAAGAGAATTTGGACAGTCAGATCCAGGAGGGCACGTGATGAAAGATTGTGAACTTCGGGAGAAATCACTCTGGGAGAACGTAAAGGAAAAAGGTTTGACATCACCAAAGCCCGAATGGCTGAAGCAAACGATATTCGTCGATCTGGAAGAGGACAGGTGCCACCAGATTGTGGACTTCGGAGGATTCTACTGCGGGGTTTTTATGGAAAGAAGTTTCGAAAAGTTATGAAGTGATGAAGGTCGAAGTGGTTAAGGGTTGTTGATCCTACAAGGATCACGTGGATCATTGATATGTGAAGGGAAACATGGATGATGGAGATTCACTCCATTAGATAGCCATTAAACAGTCGTTGGATTAAGAGAGGACAGGTGTCAGAAGATCCAGCACTCCAGAAGATTTCACTTCGGAGATTTATGGTTGTTGAGATTTGAGAACGTCGAAGGCCGAAATCCCAGAAACGACGAGAGTCATTGAAGCGAAGGACGATATGTGGTGCCAGATCTAGGACTCTGGAGGAAGGTGGAGGAAGGATAGGTCTGAATACCAGGAGAAGATATCAATCATTGATCAAGGAGGGAGCGGAAGGACCATCGATCTGATTGAGGAGTCCAAATTCCTGAGGCAGGAGCACAATCATTGATTAGGGAAACACGTGTCAGCAGATCTTCTACTCTGGGATATACCCAGTCAACATAGGCGAGAATTTGAGAATCGAGATCCCTGAAGGCCAGATTCACGAAGGGAATCCTAGCCGTAGGTTCAGGGAGACAGGTGACATTAGATCTTCCACTCTAGAAGATTTCCATACAGAGGAAGAGAAAGTTTGAAAGTCGAAACTCCCGAAGCCTGAAAGGCGAAATCAATGACAATCGTTGATCTAGAGGGGAGTTACGCAACGATAGATCACGAAGGCCAGATATCGTGCATGAAGGGAGAAGAGGTCGTTGATTGGATAGTTGGTCAGAGACAGGTAAAGATTCGATAACATCCATTGATCGAGAAGAAGCGTCGAGAGGTTGAAGATCGATGATGGGGAAGAATTGTGGGGCCAGGACAAGCTTGAAAGATCATATTTCTTGAGCAGGCCACAATTTCAACCATTGTTTCGATGAAGGGATATGCGACAGCTGGAGGTGAATTGCGAGGTGAAAAGCGGGTTGGTATAAACCACTCTTTCCCACACCCGCAATCGCATAGTTCTGCAAGGTTATATCCCAAGGACATATTGAAGGAAGGGGCTAGTGTAAGGGAGCTAGTGCCTGAAAATTGAAGAGCGCCAGAGCGCGCAGATAGAGGGTGTGGGTATTCATAGGACCTGCACCTAAAGAGGAAAAAAGGACCTATGTAGATTTTTTTTGGGTTCGATTAGGAGATCGAAGAGTCGATCTGACTCAGAAGAAGGAAATATCTAGAGATCGGAAGGTCGTGCAACCCAAAAGGGAAGGGGGTCTACATCAGGTGGTATTAGAGCTGAATTTTCGTCTGTAGATTTCAGGAGAAAGAGAAAGAGGAGGAGGCCGAGTTGTTTTTGCAGACAATAGACAAAGGGAGAGACAGTAAAAGGAAATAATATAATGACATCAAGTGGTATCAGAAGTGAATATTTTCCTGTAGACAACAGGTTAAAGGAAGGTAGATTATTGATGCTCTGTAAGAAATTTGTTGCATGCGCACAACAACAAAAATTTAAATAGGCAGGTGAACTGTAAAAGGAGGTGGAGATGCTCTCTGATGTAGATTGATCCATAGGCTTTCCAGGAGGTAAGGTAGGAAGTGGAAATGGCTACTGAAGGCTATGGACGTGGCCCAAGAGAAGGCCGCAAGAAGAAAAGAAATCCAGAGATGGATCTAGAGTTCAATGAGGTAAGAGCACAAATGGAGAGGCTTTCATTTGAAATGCAGTAGGATGCAAAGGTGCATTGGGTATATGAGTGGCCTGTGAAGAAGAAGGTAAAATGGCTTGTTCAAAAGTTGTTGGCCAAAAAGCAGCAACAAGGGTTGAGAAGGTGGCTGAGGCATGCTGAAAACCTCAATAAAGCAGAGGAATAACTGATTCACATCTGTGAACCAGAGACATGAAGACACCTCAGTGATGAGGAGGAGGCAAGATCAGATGAAGATCTCATAAACTGTCGGGTGGGCAGAAATAGACTTTCAAGTTGCCAGATGGGCAATAGAAAGAGATCAGTGGAAGGTCTCATGTACTACTAGAGGAGCAGTATTGAAAGTTCAAATTGACAGGTGGGAAATGAGATGGGATCAATTGATCTCATAGAATGCCAAGTAGGTAGAAGAGAAGCCCTGAATTACCAGGTGGGCAGGGGGAAAGAAGTGAGACTGTCAGAAATTCTCAAGAGATAAGAAGTGAGTTCAAGTCAACAAGGAGTGCTGATAAGTGGAGGTCCATATGGATTTACAGACCATGTGAAAGAAGATGATGAGAAGTTAAATACTTCCACAATCCAAGAGGAAGATCAGAGGATCATTCTAATTATTGGAGGGATCAAGACATTCCTACCAAGCAGCCAAATAGAGGCCAATGCACATGATGAAGGTGCAGCAACATAAAGACAGCCAGCATAAACTATCAAAGAGGAAGAAATGGAGCATACATTGATGTTTTCCCTAGCAGAACAAGATGAGCATTCAAAAGAATGGATCAATTTTTTTAGCCAGGAAGTTGAAACAAAGATGATTGCAACACTGGAGCCTACAGCAGTAGAGGAAACATACAACATGGATTTTGCTTATCTGTATGAAGAATCGGAAGCCCTAGAGAGAAGGGTAATGGTGCAAAGATTTCACATCCGACAAGTCAAGTTGGAAGCAGATGGAGGAGCATACCAGCCAGAGGAATAGTTGGAGGGAGTTGGAAATATGCCAGCACAAGAGGTGCTGACAGAAGCTAATCTGTCAGAGGAGGAAGTTGAGAAGAAACTCAGTGATGAGACTATAGAACTGAATTTTGTAAAAGAGTGGCAACTTAGTGCCACAAAAGAAGAAGAAAATGATATGGGGGATCAAGATGATCTACCCACTGATAAGGAAGAGTTTCAACCGAGAATATTGCATAAGAAGAGCCAGCCACTAGAGCAGCTGGACAGAGTGATAGAGGAGATTAGGAAGTTGATGTTGAAGCCAATGCAAGAAGTAGTCAGCAAAGGAAAACTGAACAGAAGAGAACCTGCAATAGCAGCAAGGAAGAAGGAGAAGAAGAAGGAGAAGCCAACAACAAGGCAGAGGAACAAGAGGACAGCTCCAGAAAAGAATTTGGGATCTAGGAGGATTTCAACACTGGAGAAGAGGAGCTCATAAGTAAGAGCTCATGTTTTTCCTAGGAGTGGAGTATGATGCAGGAGCATCGCTCCACCTCAGCAAATGCGCCAGCAAACCAGCACGCAGACGCACAATCGAGAAAGGGAGAAGCACCGACCCTCCCATTTTAAAATTTGAAATATGGCCCAATATAGATTTTGTGTTGTAAGGATGATAAATGTCAGGCCATGCCTTTGTACATGTAGTGGATAGGGTTTCCTTAAATGGTTGCATGTAGCAGGTCCAGATCATATTCAAGTCCGAACATTCATTTGTGGAATGTAGCCATAGAGGTATGGTTCCATAACTGAGACACTGATAGCACTAAGGTGGTGGAGAGGATAAGCTCGTGGAGCCCTCTTTTTTAATTAGGATACTTGAGAGAGATATCTTAGGTAGAGAGAGTCTTAGGAGACTTAGGAGGTAGAATAGTTATGAGAAAGAGCTTGAGAGAACTTGGACTCTGTTGCAGTCCAATTTTTGTAAACATTTGTATAGACACACAAAGATAATAGAAAATCGGTTTTTCCTGCATATGGTGTGTTTATGTATTTGTATTCATTTTTATGCTTATATATTTCATTCGTGTTTTGAATGTATGAACTGGTGAAGTATTGAATGAGTTTCAATTGTTTCTCTCATTTTGAGTTTCTGAGTGCAAGGAGTGCACACATTCCGCAAAGAGTGCGTTGACAGAGGTGAGTGAGCCTCAAGAAAATATCAGGAGAGATATCGTTGAACCTTCATTAGTAGAAGTGAAAGGCGTGCACCGGAAGAACTCTTTGCTGAGTTCAGAGAGAACCAGAGTTACTGAGAACTCTATAAATCTCTTCCAGGCAGGCATCGAGCGAGTGCGAGAGTGCACAGAAGGAACTTTGTTATGAGTTTGGGGAGGAACCAAAGTTACTAAACACTTTGTAAGTGAGAGCTCTGCAAGATGTGCATCAAGCAAGGGGAACGCTAGGAGGGAGAGAAAAATTTATTTCCAAGAAATCCTTCGGATCTGAGCTTGAAGAAATCCCAGAAACGCAAGGAGTGTGTGGGAGATCTAAATATTCGAGGAAATCAAGCTCAGAAGGAATAACGCGAGTGTGTAGGTGACAAACACATTCTAAGTCCAAAAGATCCGAAGAGATAACGCTTTCAGAAGAGCAAGCGAGACCCAAGATAGTCGGGTTCGCAAGAGAAAGTTCAAAGCTCAAAGCCTTTGAACATTTGCAAAATCTTCCATGTTGAAAGAGATAAAAAGCTCAGGAGGAGGAGAAAAATCAATCCTCAGATTGGTTGTGGAGAGGATCCTGGACCGTTAGATCAGTTTCCAGTGAATAGAGGAATCACAGAGGAGAAGAACAAATCCCATCTGTTGGATCTAAGCACAGAGGATCAACAATCGTTTGATCCAGGAAGAAGTGCATGAGCTTTAACGCTTTGTGTACACACAGGAGAGAGGACGTGCTAAAAGTCCCGAAGCCTCGAATTCATTTGGGAACATCCATCAACTGGAAGGACACGTGGTGGAAATCTATTGATTTCGGATGGAAACGCTCCGGGAGGAATGAGTGCACAAAGAAGTTGAAATTTCTGAAGCCTGAAGAGTCGAAGGGCCAAGAGCCATCAATCAACAAAGGGACACTTGTCAACAGATTGTGAGCTCCAGGTAAGTTGTAGTGAGGTTTCAGTTGAGAACTGAGATCGCTAAAGCCTGACGAGACGAAGAGAATCTGGATCGTCAGATCCAGGAGGGAACGTGGTGAAATATCATGAACTCCGAGCGAAATCACTCTGAGAGAACGCGAAGGAAAAAGGTTTGAAATCATTGAAGCCCAAACAACCGAAGTGAATGATAGTCATCGATCTGGAAGAGGACACGTGTCACCAGATCGTGGACTTCGGAGGATTCCACTGCAGGGTTTTTATGGAAAGACGTTTCAGAAAGTTCTGAAGCACCGAAGGCCGAAGTGGTTAAGGGTCATTGATCCCACAAGGAGCACATGGATCATTGATCTATGAAAGGACATGTAGAGGATAGATATTCACTCCGTTAGACATCCATTGGAAAGTCATTGGATCAAGAGAGGACAGGTGTCAGAAGATCCAACTCTCCGAAATATTTCACTTCGGAGATTTGTGGTTGTTGAGATTTGAGAACATCGAAGGCTAAAATCTCAGAAACGATGAGAGTCGTCGATGCGAAGGAGGATACGTGGGGTCGGATCTAGGACCCCCGAGGAAAGCGGAGGAAGGACAGGTTCGAAGACCTGGAGAAGATCTCGATCGTTGATTGAGAAGGGAGCAGAAGGACCATCGATCTGATTAAGGAGGCGAAAGTCCCGAAGCGGGAGCACAACCATTGATTGGGGTAACATGCGTCAGCAGATCTTCCACTACGGGAGATACCTAGTCAGTAGAGGCAAGAATTTGAGAATCGAGATCCCCGAAGGCCGGATTCATGGAGGGAATCCTAGACGTAGGTTCAAGGAGATAGGTGCAATAGATCTTCCAATATGGAAGATTGCCATATGGAGGAAGAAAAAGTTTGAAAGTCAAAACTCCGAAAACCCGAAATGAGAAATCAGCGATAGTCGTTGATCTAGAGGGGAGTTACGTGGCAATAGATCATGAAGGTCTGAGATCATGGGTGAAGGGAGAAGAGGTCATTGATTGGACAGTTGGCCAGAGACAGGTAAAGATTCGATAACAATCGTTGATCGAGAAGTAGCGCTAAGAGGTTGAAGATCGACAGTGGAGAAGAATTGTGGGGCGAGGACAAGCTCAAAAGATAATATTTCTTGAGTGGGCCGCAATTTCAACCATTTTTTCGACGAAGGGATACGTGGAAGTTGGAGCTGAATTGCAGGGTGAAAAGCGGGTTGGTCTAAACCACTCTTTCCCGTGCCTTCAATCGCATAGTTCCATAAGGTTATAGCCCAGGGAAATATTGAAGGAAGGGGCTAGTGTAAAGAAGTTAGCGCCCGAAAATTGAAGAGCACCAGAGCGCGCAGACAGAGGGTGTGGGTATTCACAGGACCTGTGCCTATAAAGGAAAAAGGGACCTGTGTAGATTTGTTTTGGGTTCGATTAGGAGCTTGGAGAGTCAATCTGACTCAGAAGAAGGAAAGATCCAGAGACCGAGAGGTCGCACAACCCCAGGAGGAAAGGGGGTCTGCATCAATATATATATATATATATATATATATATATATATATATTCTTCTATTTGATACATTAGGGATTAATTAAATAAATACTTAATTATATATTAATTATGTATTTAATTAATTAATTTTTGATCTATCAAGGAGAATAACACACATATATAAGTTCTTCTGAACTCTTGATAGATGAGGAATTAAGATGGATCTAAATTGCTCTACATAACTTTCATTTTAATAAAGGAAAAAGGGTATATATGATTTTCAATATAATATTATATTTTAAATTAGAATATTGTATATGTAAAGGAAAGTTATTTGCAACTTCTACCATTTTATGATATCCATTTCATTATAACTTTTAATTTAAATAATTGTATTCTATAAAATTTATTTAAACATAATAAATATAGCATAATTATTTGGCTAATGTGAATGTTGACGTAATTTGAGAGAATTTTTCATATTAATGTTTTTAATTGGAATCATAAGATATTGCAATTAAAAAGACATTGTAATTAAAATGATCTTAGGGTGAAATCATGAAGGTGGGTTACACTTTTGCTTGTTTTATGACAAAAAAAACTGTATTTTCACAAGTTATTCAACTTCTGACATATAAAAATATTTTTTTTATTTAGAATTTCACTTTACAGTAAAAACAAAACTTGTGAA
>ML795869.1:147387-157688 GCA_009831015.1 Picea engelmannii
AAACGAAAACGAATTTATATTACCAAAACGAAAACGAATTTATATTACCAATTCGTATATTACCAATTTATATTACGAAAACGAAAACGAATTTATATTCCAAAACGAATTTATATTCATATTACCAAAACGAAAACGAAAACAAATTTATATTACCAAAACGAACCAAAACGAAACGAAAACGAAACGAAAGTTATATTTTCAAAACGAAACGAAAGTTATATTTTCAAAACGATTACCAAAACGAAAGTTATATTTTCAAAACAAAACGAACAGGATTACCTCGAAATTCCTCGGCGTCCTCGGCGTCCACAGCTCCCACGACCTCGGCGTCCTCGGCGTTCTCTGCGTCCACAGCTCCCACGTCCTCGACGTTCTCTGCTCAAACTTCGGCGACTTCGGCGACAACAGAGCCGTCGACAAACAAAAAAATTTCGAAACAATAATAATCGATGTGTGGCAATTATATAAACCTACTTTCGGCCGAACTATGTTTCGGCCGAAAGATTATTCGGCCGAACAATCTTTCGGCCGAAAGAATGTTCGGCCGAAAAAAAGATGATGGAAAAAAAATATCCGGCCGACCAAATTTCTTCACGCAAATCGAGGGCCCGGTTATGGGTCCGTTCGATTTGACGTTTATGTTTTCGGCCGAGCAATAGTTCGGCCGAAAAATATATGTTTCGGCCGAAAAATATATGTAGTTCGGCCGAAAGTTGGTTTTCCGAAATTTTGGAGACCAGATTGTCACGAAAGTGTAACCCACCTTCGTGATTCCACCCCTTACCTATCACTAAGCTCCATTTAACAGAACAAAAAATGCACCACATTTGAGTATTGCATATTCCTTGACAATGCATTTTCTTTGGTTACATCTTTATTATTGTTTTTGATATTTTTACTATGGTTTTAATTAAAATAAAATTTTGATTATTTAATGAAAATTAATTTTGATTATTGATAATGAAATTTTTTTACCATAGAGAAGTATAGGTTTTATGTTTTGATTATATAACATAAATTAATTTTAATTATTAATAATGAAAATGTTTTTCTATCTAAAGAGTATTGTTAAAATTAATTATTTATAAAAAAGTTTTATTGTATAGTGTAATCAATACTTCAATCCTATAATCCAAAATATTTCATCATTTACATCTTATAACAATTTCACCCAACAATGAAGTGTTGTTCTATTCTATATGGAAGACACAATTAAAAGGAGAACAAAATTGAGAGAACACAATTAGAAGGAAAACTTGATTGAGAAGTTATTTTTCATCTATGTACTGTTTCATTATGTACTGTTTCATTGACTTTCATATTTATGTTGATAAATTTCTTGTTTATATTCAATATTATTTTATATCAATATCTTCTTCCATAATGTTTTTAGTCTTAAATCTACTCAAAGCACTTTGATAATTTGGAATAAATATTTTAATAAATTAAACATTGTAAAGAAATGAAAAGGTTTCCATATTTATTATTCATAATCAAAATTAATTTATGTTATATAATAAAAAAACACAAAACCTATACTTTTTAATGAGAAAACATTTTCAATATTAATAATCAAAATTAATTTCCATCAAATAATCAAAATTTGTTTTAGTCAAAAGAATAGTAAAGATGTCCTTTTTTCTTAGAATCTCAAAGGATAATCTTAAAGGTTCATTCTTTATCCAGCTTTGCTTGCTTCTTTTCAAGGCAAGAAATCACAGAACTTGAGGAGAAGAAATACAAGGGTTTCACCCAAAATAATTGAGATTTCTTTTATGGGGATTAGCAAATGTAATACCTTCACGCTTTTAATTAACAAAATTAATATGAAAACTTATCTCAAATTACTTTGGCATTGCCATTGAAGAGTTTAGAAGGTATGCTAGTAATAATGTATTTGGAAGCCTGTATACAATGACATTGTAAAATATGGATTTAGAGTTAAATTTTAGAATAATATTTTTCTATGCTTCAAAAGCTAAGTATGTGGATAAATTATAGTTTTGAAAGATATTGATTTTATTCATTCTTTGTTTCAAAGTTGGTGAAACTTATTATAATCTATAGCTACATGTTCACCTATCATTGTTATTAAAAAAAAAATCACTACACTTAATATAACTAATTGTTGTCTGTAAAGGGGTACATTTCTACTCATCATCATTATTCAAAAAAGTCAATTCCACTTAAAATACTTGGTTGTGGTTTCCAACCTCCACTCCTAGCAATAAGGGTAGTCACATTATTCAAAGAAGTCACATTATTCAAAGAAAACCACATTGTTTGACATAACCCACTATATTCCATAAAGAAGCACACTTCCCGATAAATTATAGTTTTGAAAGATATTGATTTTATTCATTCTTTGTTTCAAAGTTGATGAAACTTATTATAATCTATAGATACATGTTCACCTATCATTGTTATTAAAAAAAAATTCACTACACTTAATATAACTAATTGTTGTTTGTAAAGGGGCACATTTCTACTCATCATCATTATTCAAAAAAGTCAATTCCACTTAAAATACTTGGTTGTGGTTTCCAACCTCCACTCCTAGCAATAAGGATAGTCACATTATTCAAGGAAGTCACATTATTCAAAGAAAACCACATTGTTTGACATAACCCACTATATTCCATAAAAAAACACACTTCCTCACCATTGAGAATAGTCATTACTAATTGTTATCTACAAATACATGCTTACTCATTACTATTATTTAAAGAAAACCAAAGTACCTAATATAACCTGTTGTGTTTATAAAGGAGCATATTTCCACTTTTATATATAGAGTGGTTAATCTCTTTATTACATTATTTTATAAAATCAATCATAATAAAATGAAAAATCATAAATAAATTAATTGAAAAATACAGAAAACAAATTAAAACAACTATACTTCAATTCATGGATTTATTAGGTATTTATTTCTTTGATTTTTCAATGATTTATATTCAAATTTCTAAATTTTGATAATAAACCTATTAAAAAATATGTAAAACAAATTAAAATAGTTGGTTTCAATTTTCAAATTTTAATTATTTATATTAAAACTTTTTTGTCCAAACTCTTTACAATCCAGTATGAAAGAAATATTGTCACCTACATAATATTATAATAAAAAAAAATTAAAAATCAAAAAATATATAAATTGAATCAATTACAATCACACTTAAGTCAACTCCACATATTGTATATACTATAAAATATTATTTATATCAATACAAATTCTATTTGAAATTAGAGAAAAAAATTATCTTATTTATACCAATAAGAATTCTATTTGATATTAGAAAAAAAAAAATTATCTAAAGAAATGTACAACGCAATCTTACCTTTTCATTGTAATGGTTTTCTTATGGAACATACACTCTACAATACACTAAATGCTACAAAAACTATGTTGAGTAATGTCATTTATAGGCAATTGAAAATTAGGGTTAGCATTTCTATTTATGGTAGCAACACCACACATAAAACCCGAAAAAAGAACAGAGAGAAGAAACACACTCACTCCATCTCAATCACATAGTGGGTTGTTAGAGAAAATTTGTATAAAACCAATAAGAACATTGTTAAAAACCTGGATGTGTACGTTGTTTTCCCTAAGTGTTAAGTCTGCACATTAATTTTTTCACTTACGTTGTTTTCCCTAAGTGTTAGGTCTGCACATTAATTTTTTCACTCGCTTGTAGTATCTCATAATGCAAGTATTATAAATGAACATAAACGGTTGGTTATTTGCCAGATTTCCTGCGAGAATCGTATTACAATGTAGACATTTACGATAATCTCTTTTTGGAGTTGAAGGTTTTTCTTAGTGTTGTATATAGAAGATACTTCGTCCATAATCTATCTATAAGAAAATATTTATTAATAAAATAAATTATAGTTTATATTTTATTAATATATTAATTTAGATTCATCTTAATTCAATTTATATTCATTTTAATTCAGGATTTATCAAGTATGGAGAGATCAAATATCTCGAAGTTCAAACATTTCCTCAAGTTTTGTACTATCAAAGAGGTTTGAACCTCAAGAGATTTGATCCCTCTTGGCACTTGATAGATCCAGGGTTAAGATGGATTTGGTTAAAGTATTTCAATGGTGTGTTTTTTAGTATGAGGGAGATGTGTAATTTTTCCCATGCTCAACATGCAAATAACAAGTAGCACACACACACATAAAAAATCAGTGTATATCTTTCGAGATCTATTTGATAAAACATAAACAAGAATGACAACATGGCGGAAAAGGCATATTAGCCAACACTAATGTATTCACTCCAATGTTACATATTTATAGTACAATGGGTGATGCCACCTCATAGAGAGATTTGTTCTAGATCCTAAAATCATGCATGATGACTAGGCTAGGTAATCTTAACTAAATCATTAGTCATCACTTGAGGATATATTACTAATATCTTAAATGAATAATACAAATATAGGTGACAATTTAGACTTAGTGATTGGTAAAGGTAAGCCATAGGCTAACAATCCCCCCTCAATCACAAGTTCGATCAATAATACCAGCAATAAAGCTTAAATTGGTATCAATTCCAAGTCTTCATATTGAAACTCCTGAGCTGAGCCTCAATGAAGAACTACTTGAAAAACTGCCAATCTGGATGCTGAATTTGTTCATCTGAAATGAATTGGAAGAGAATTGAGATATGGAAGTGAACAGCTGCAATATCTGAACATTCCCTAATTGCTTGACAATTTATTCATTTTGCCAAGTATTTTAGCTAGAAGAATCTGATGTCTTCTGTTAATTGGTGAACAAGTAGTATCACCACTCTACTATCGGTGTATCATTGAAAGTGCTCTCTGAATCTATGGTTTGGGATAACCATTGACCAATTGATACCATGTATATGATGGTTTTTGGATAACCACTAACCAATTCTGACACTTTTAGGTGTCCAACAACATCCCAATGTATAATGTGTATGATTCAATTGCAAGTCATTGAACCATAATCCTCCCAAATTCTTCCATCTCTGGAAAATCTCACTATGTAATCATGTGAGCTAGGATACGTGCAATTTGTTCACTTAATGTAAACTCCAATCTGATGAGAGCGAACCAAGAGAAGTGAATCAACTTCTAGTCTGACACATCCCTGAAAATGCTTGAAAACTCAATCAAATGCCAAGCTGCAATGCAAAAGGATCCTCTTGTCCTCTGCTAGGTCAAATGACCATCTATGTGAACCAAATGTCCACATCATTTCTCTCAAAATCAAAATTTGGCATCCAAATTATGTATGATTCAACTTAAACTTATTGAACCATAATTTTTCCAAAATCTATCATCTACAAACCGCAGTTGCCCATTTGGAAAATTTCATGCCCATCTGGCATGCTTGATGTTTGTTGTTGTTGAAACTTTCTATCTGACAACCAATTCCATCATCAATTCCGCCCTTGTCAACTGAAAGGAGAGACCACAAGTGGTTTCATGAACCATCATCACTGGAATTTTAAACTCCCCAGAGTTTAATCATTGTACTCCCCTCTTCTGTGCTCAAGAGAGTACCATACTTGTTCCATTTGAGTACAACACAAAGTGGACATGTGGAAAAAACCACATGTTATCTCATCCCGTGAGGGCCATGCTCGAAAGCTACGCCATAAGGGGACCACTTATGTGAGGTACAAAAATGTTATGTGCTACACGATTGGTCTTTACTCAAGATTGAATTCTTCGTTAAGACTTATATAATCTCTTGGTTGTTGATGACCACTGCCAATGGTCAATCCACTCATAGTGAATTTTCAATCTTGCAGGTTTCTTCAGTGTTGAACATTTGTCTGAAGAATGGTTATGCTTGCCACAATGATGGCAAGGATGGAGATCAAAACATTGATTCTTCTTGTGACTAGCTCGATTACAATCTTGGCACTTATCATTCTAATGTTGAACTTGAACAGGTGAAGTTGAAGATTCTTGAAGGAATTCATCACTATGGAACTTGATTGGTCTGGAATAATCGAGAATATGAAAGGTAACTTCCTTGTCAAATCCAAGTCATGTTCTATTCTTGCTATAGATGATTTCTTCCCAAGGTCTGATGATGGGCTTGGAAAGAGTATTATGAACCTATTGCTTTGAAATATGTGGAAGTTGATTTACTACATGTTGTTTCATCATTGAAAGGTTTTCTTCACCAAAGTCAAAAGAAAAATCTTGAAAAGTATGTTCATGAATAGATTCAACTTCGTCTAAAACTAATTCTGAAGTTGTATCACTGTGTTGTTCCTTCACTGATTGCTGATTAAAAACATCATCATCATCATCATCATAGAGAGGGTTGTTCTGAACAAAAACTAGTTCAAAACACTTCACTAGCTGTTGATTTTTGAGATCAGTCAACTCATCATTCAATAGATGGGATAGAGATTGAAGAAGTCTAACTTTAGCTTGTGTCACTTGAAAACAAGTTAGCACTGATTGAAGAGTTGTTTTGTTCAATATCATCGTGTTGTCTTCAGTGGTGTTTATTAGAGTGTTCAGTAACTCTAATAATTCTAGATTTTGAGCCATTTCAAAAAATGCTAAATGAGGTCTCCTCGTGTAGGTAGATCCTGATTACAATTTGACTCGACAGAAAAAGGTTTATTTGCAAATCGCTCACTTGAACTTCACGCTCGCTTTCTATTCATGCTTAATTGAACTTGCCTTTCTTGAACTTGCTTCCAAGAAGTTGAGGATGTCGGTTACCACTGAAAATGCATCCCAAAGTATTACAATGATTTGAGTTTCAAGTACTCATCATTTGTCAATTACGACTCAAAATGACTCTAGGGTGTCGGGATTAGCCAAAAATGCACCTTATGACAAATTCAATTCAACTCAACTTGATTTCAAAAAGACAAGTAAACTTACAAAAGGACAATTTGCAAGTTACAATAAATCCCGATTAAGTAATCTTACAACAAACATTGTTTGCAAGTTACAATTTAACTTCAAATGCTCCATGATGTGTTGAGTTTGAAATCTTTGATTTGTCCATTACTGGTGTAGTTGACGACTTGAATGCTTGAGAATGTTCTTCACATATGCTTGAATGACATGAATTTGAGCTTGAACTTCATGTTTGTTGTGTTAAATGATGAATTGTAAGTATGATTATGTCAACACTAAACATAATGACATAAAGATTCCATAAAAATCTTACCATCACACACAACACAAAGTGTACCTAAGATCCCCTTATTCAAATTTCGGGCAGATCTAGGACATGAGAACCAAATAAAATTTTGATATTATTATGACATTCTTCTTACAATGATAATGGCTAGATATAAAGCCAACAATTTTACTCAAAAATAGCGCCAAGCTTCTTCTTAAAAAACAAATATTTGTGTGATCTAGCCAAAATTAAAAAATAATAAGGTCATAAGAATGCCTTGAGACGTCGAAGAAGGCTTAGACACCCCATCTAGCCTTATTACAAATCATGCCAAAATGTGACTTATACTCACTATGCATGTGTGAGTGTCAAAAAAACTGAAGATAGTGATGTTCCAATAAAATATTGATGCACTTGTATATTTGTCGACCAGAAAATTGAGCCATTAATTTGACTCACACAGTCAAAGATCCATGCCCTCTGTTGTAAATAATACACGACATGCAGTGACCTCTCGAGCTTGCAACCTTCGAGGACGATGATGACTCCCAAATCGTGGCTTCCAATCACATTGAGCCACGAAAACAAGTCTCTTCCATCCACAACCTCGAGTGGAAGCAACACGTAATCATCAGGCAGGGAGGAGAGACTCCCCACAAAGACTCTGTGTGGAAATTCGATCGTGTGCAAGTGGGAGGTGGAAAGAAGGACGTCAATTAACAGAGTCGTGTAAGCTCTAGGCCTTCCAGCTTTTCGATCTTGGAGATGGGGATCAGGCCCCTTGTGATTGCGCGAATCTGGACCCTCTCAAAACTCAAAACCTAGCTGCAATTTGTCATCACTTTAGATTCGTATCAGATTTAACAAGGAAACCGATTGACGCGACTGTAGAACGGTTGAATGGCCAGATACATTCCACGAATTATCATAACGATAGGGTTTCATAACTAGAGAATGCCACAATTTCACTATGGAGAAGCCACCAAGATCACAGTTGGAAGTCACATAATTTTTAAAGAAGAGATCCCACGAGATCACAGTGGGGGTTCAACCCAATTTCGTGAAAAAGGGACCAAATAGAACAAGATCAGAGTCTTTTGAGGCCGTGAGATCATTCCACCATGAGTGCTCAAATAGATCGCAATATTTTGTGGATAGAGAGAGATCATGTTCTTATAATATCACGAGTTCACAAATCGCAAAGATGAACAGCAAAGAACTGTACATGCATAACTTGAAACCTCTATCTACTACTCACTCTAGCATGATCTAACTTGGAAATATCTTTTTCTTCAGTTCCTTGTGAAAGATAGCTTTAGGAGAAATGCAAAATCCTGGAACTCACAACCAAATTTTTCAACGGATTCATATCTTTTACGTGTGCACAAAGGGTGTACTCTTGAACATATTGGCATTTCGTTCATCTCTTCCTCTGTGAAAATTCTAAATATGTGAAAAAGACTTTTAACAAACTATGACTGCGGCCTCTGCCATGCAAAGATACTGCAATTGAGATCTAAATCTCACAGAAGTGATCGTAATCTCTGAAAAAACCATAGATCATGCAGCCCGCGGTGTTGGAATTGGATCTCTCGATCTCTAGAATAAGATATGCAACATCTAGCAAATCTAGTTCTCAAAAATACTACACTAAATCAGATATGAAGCATTGTGCAATGGGGAGCTGGGGATTAAATTATGAGACTCAGTTTTGAACCACTTGGAGTGATGTGTAATGACCATGATATTTTTGAAGGAGACAATACAGTTTTGCTACAACAAGGGTCGATCTAAGATACTAAAACTTAACTAGAAACAGTGCTTGTTTGATTTGGATCAATGCAAATTGCTTGACCACTATCATTGTGTACATCATTGGTGCATATTGAAGCAAATGTTAATTATTATCAAATGTAGATACTACATATCAGAGATACCTCGTAAATTGCTTTGATTTCTCGCTGACCACACCAGATCGCAGCAACAGCCACATAAAATCGTGTGAAGGCAGAAGAGTGTTCGCTTGAACACCAAAACGCTCCAAACTCTGGCTTCTTATCTTTTAATTTACTACATGATCACCTCAGTATGATTGTCTTCAAAACTGCTTAATGCGTGCAATTTCCAATTAGACGCATCCATTGTCTACTAAAATATCGTATATCAATAATCCTTCTCTATCTTCAATGCTCTCTGCTCAGTTATGGGCTTGTGCAAGTCTCCTCATGCAGGCGCACAAATCAAACTCCTCATCTAGTGTGCAAATTTTCTCACGGATAGCCCTTTATTTTACGGAGACCGCCTCATGTCCTCTCTAGATTTTGCAGCTTCATCATAATGCGTAGGTGCATGGATTGTTAGGTGAGCATATGCGTGCTACTGCTTACTTGAAATATGTCATGCCCTCTCCCACTATCTCGACTTTCCCTGCATCCTCATGGTTGTATATGAATACGTGCTTCAATTAGCTTATGTGCTTCTTATCCTTGAGCTTCATCATTGGCTCTTTAATGGTCTCCCATGAATTACTATCATGGAATGACTACCAAGTCCTTAAGACCATAAGAGCTCTGATATTATCACCATTTCTTCACCATGGAATAACCAGACCCATAAGACTACCGTGGCTCTGATACCAATGGATAAAACATAAACAAGAATAACAACATGGTGGAAAAGGCATATTAGCCAACACTAATGTATTCACACCATTGTTACATATTTATAGTACAATGGGTGATGCCACCTCATAGAGAGATTTGCTCTAGATCCTAAAATCATACATGATAACTAGGCTAGACAACCTTAACTAAATCATTAGTCATCACTTGAGGATATATTACTAATATCATAAATGAATAATACAAATATAGGTGACAATTTAGACTTAGTGATTGGTAAAGGTAAGCCATAGGCTAACACTATCATGTGTCAGAGAGATCAAATCCCTGGAGGTGCAAGCCTTTGAAAATGTTTGCACCTCAAAAGATGTGTTCCCTCTTGGTACATGATAGATCCAAAGTTAAAATGGATCTACACTAGTTTACTATAAAATAGATTTTTTTAACATTTAAAAAATATTAAAAACTACTCATATAAATTCACACCAATTTAAATTTTAAATATTTAAAACATTTTAAAATTTCTTAAAA
>ML795869.1:157859-185400 GCA_009831015.1 Picea engelmannii
ATTGTGTGTTTGGCGAGTGCCACTCTCTCCTCTTTGTCCAGTCTCTAAACTAATAGAGAAAACTACCTTGAACTAATAGAGAAAACTACCTTGAAATTTCATGAAGTCTTTGTCATTGAAATAAGTGTTAAGGTGTTGGATCTTTTGTGCTATAAATGCATAAATTTGGAAGTGGCAAATATTTTTAAATTAGGATGCAATTTGGGTATAGGCAGGGCATTGCTTGAGAAAGTCTTTTTCATCTTCAACCCTTTTAGTGTTACAAAGATGGTATATTCTTTTGTCCCATGGTGTTTTGGGAATTTTCCACCACACAGTTTCACTATGCATCTCATGAGAGTTTGTTCTTATTTTAGCAAAGTTGATTTTCTTCTTTACACTTGTCAAGACTCAGAGATGCTTTTGATTTTCTAAATTAGTGTTGACCACCTACTTGTAGTATCCTAGTTTCCTTTTATCCTCTAATTATTTATCACACAACATATTTTCCTTTAATTTAGATGCAACAATATTTGTAATATTATCAATTTCTGCATGATGTATTCTTCTTCTATTCCCAAACGATTTAGCCAAGATTTGACATCTTTATGTCGTCCACGGTTGAGCCATTGATGGTTTTGGCTAGATTTTGAAGCAATTTTGGGGAGCCTCTTGTCTGCCATGTTGTTTATCTTTCTCTTGTACATTAGGTATCCAATCATAGAAATTATCTCAATGGGGGAAAGGTTTTCTTCTGTGATAAGGATAGGATAGGGTGTATTGCCCTTAAGTTTTAGATTATAATTTATAAAAATATTTTGGATATGTTCCATATTTCTCCATGATTCCTTAGAGGTATTGCACCCCAAAAATTCACATCCATATAAGATAGCCGGAGTGACAAGAGTATGCAAGAGGAGATTTACAATTGTTTTCAAGCCCATAATAAGTTTTCCAGCCTTCATTTATCCTTTTCTCAATGCTATAGTTCCAATTGAATTTGTGATAAATATCGGTTCTAAGATATTTGTATGAAATTACTTACTCCAAGCTATTGTTATCGTATACAAAAGTATCGTAGGTGATTCTTTTGGATTTAATTATCATAAAAAAAAAATTGCTAGCGTTCAAAGTCATGTTCATAGTACAGAAGAGTCCTTGAGGACTATTAGTTTCTTACCTAGGTCATATGGACTCTTCGCCATAAGAACAATACCATCAACACAAATAAGAAGAATGATGACTATACTAGCGAGATTCAAACCAATACAACTTGCATCCTCCAAACAATATTATAACTTATCAATATAGATGCCTAAAAGGGTAGGGGATAAAGGACAACCTTGCTTGACTCATATATTATAGTTAATCTCTTCTGACCAACCCTTAGTGTTCCTAAACTAGGAAATAGTTTTCTCATACAAGCTTATTGTAGTACCTCTTAACTCAAAAGGGATGTTAATCTCATTTAACCTATTCTAAAGGTTAGTCATGGGCATTGTGTCAATTTTTTTTCTAAAATCAACGAAACGAAGGAGATCGGTTTTATCATTGTGACACTCCTTTGCAATGATCCTAAGCATAACAAGGTGGTCCACAGTTGAATGATAGTCTCTAAACACGACCTAGCCTTTAGCTCTTTTTCTACAGATTTCTATTCATGTATCAATCTTCTTTTCCAAAATAGTTATGTATAGCTTAGCTAAAATGGGGATAATCATAATTGTCCTATAATTAAAGGGATTGTTTTTATTCCCACTTTTAAAAATAGGTACAACGAGACTTTTAGTCCAAGATTTTGGGAAGCCTTGCTTGAGAGCTAAATTGAAGAGCTTATGTATGTGAGGGATGAGTTTTAATATTTCTTCTTGGTAACCTTTGATGTTCTTAGTTTTTCCTTTTGCGAGTTTCTTAACTCCAAATTTGATGTCTTCTATAGAAAACACTTCATCCCATGTAGAACTTTTTGGAATCTTGTCCTTGACATTAGGGGACTTGTAAAGTTTTTTAAGGTAAGAATTCCAATCTTGTAAATGTACCTATTATTTTCTTTAGTTCTACAAGTTAGAATTTGTCTCTAGAGTTTCTTAGGATCTATCTTAAATAGATGCAAGTTTCTCTTACTTTCTATTTATATAGTGTTTTTTTTTTCCTTTTAATTAAGATTGTGTATCTATTTATCTTATCGAGTTTTAATTACTTATTGGAAGCATCTTAATAGTTTTTCTATAAAAAATATCCCTAATAGTTTTTTAGAAATTTTACGTTAGTTATCCTACCAAAAATTAATTTTACTATTTTTCTTTTTACACAATACCTCAATAGATTTGTTAAATGGAATTTTTATACCAAATTTATGTATGCAAGAAAATATGACTCTTAAATTATGAGTTCCCATTCAAGTTAATAAATTATCGTGAAATGGTCTTAAAGTTTTTTTAATAACAACACTTACATGTGTGGCTAAGATCTAAGATTTCAGATGTGTGTTGGGTTGTTATATTCTTTGGAGTGAAATTCTAGTCAAGGTGGATCGACTAATAGTCAAAGTCGAAGGAATTGATTGCAAATCGAAGGTCGAGGTGGTTCGACTGAGTAAATTCAAAGTCGAAGACATCGAAATTTTAACGCCCCCATCGTTACAACAACATGCGACGCATAACATGTAATTTTTTTTTCTTTTAAAAAACAAGAAGGTAACAACAACATCAGTCAATTCACGCAACTCGATGACGAACACAACGCACGCAATTAACGCAATAGACAACATAACGACCTATCATACTAGCACATCATGTAGCCGGATGCAACATACTACAATCAATCAGGAAAATAAATAACACGACTACCCACCCATCCTACCCTGCAAGGTTAGGACCTTGAGGACACATAAGAAACACTCAAGCCCAGGTTCCCATCAATTTTGACCATTTAAGGTCTCAACACTGGCGATTGTTCTGAGGAACAAGGAAGTGTCTACATCTAACCCATCACAAGCAAGACAAGCCTTCTAAGCTAAGGACCATCATCGGACCAACCCAACGCAACGAGCATCAACAACATATGTGACATGACCCTTCAAGGCGAGCGCGAAAAAGCAATAAGAGATTCAACATTTGTGAGGCGCACCACCAGACAATCCAACATTTAGACACTACTTCAATCGACCTTTAAATTACAAGCGCATAAGATATCTTACCTACACGGTCTAACTAGCAAAAACCAACTTGAGGCACAACTACTAGGAGTAAATCATTGGCAATTTATCAACATAAGGATTAATTTACAGCATCAATTACCAATCACCATCTAATAGAAAAGGAAACTAACCAACTTTAAGAAACATGTACCTTCCAATCAAGGGTTGATTATTCCAATAAGTTGTCTATATAATTTAAAATGTAAACAACACATGAGAACATAAATTAAGATGTGCAAGCACATTTTATTCATAATCTAATGTGACGTCATCATTGTAGCAACGCCCGTGGGTAATTAAAATCATAACAATTATGCGTCAACAATAGTCCATAAGACATGCAATCTAACCAATCATAACGCAATTAATTTCATTTGCGCCAGAAGACTACAAGTTGCACCATCATCCATTACAACATAATCTCATGCAAGTAAAAATCATGTACCTTAAAAAGATTAGTATTACATTGTGACATGTTGCACACAGTCATTTACGGTCAGAAGTCAAGTTATAAGAAAATTTAAACGATACAAGAAATTAGCCCCTTTTTGCCAAGTTATTGATTTCCAACATTTTAATTTATATGACTAATTCTAGATGATTGCGGAATTTAAAATGATATAAAGTTTAGACATTTTAAAAGTCAAAAGTTTCAGGAAATAAAAACAATTATTAAAATGATATTAAATTTGAGTTTTTAACAAATAAAAAAATGGGTTTTCTAAAGATTGTTGACCTTTTAAAATATACCAGAAGTTAACATTTGTAATCTAAGTTAATTTACAACTGATAACACATACATCTTCTAGCACCCATCACTAGAAGGTTATGATTCTCATTTACTGCAAATACCATAACAAATCTAAGTTCTAGAAATCACAGTTTGGTTTTTAATTATGTCTAACCTGAATCTATTTAAATTAAAGGATACAACCACACACCAAATTCAGAACTCGGATTAGTGAAACTGGAAATAAAATGCTAATTACAACTTAAGAATCAGAATTGAACGCTAGTCGTGTCATCACTTAAATTCATCATCGTAAAACACAAAATCTGTACATTGAAAAGTTTCAGCAATGGGTTTGGAGGGCGCTGCAAGGCATGAGTACTAAAAACTTGCATCCCAAAATTGGTCGTTACCGTAAATGAACTGAGTAAGGCATGCATAAGGCCAGCTCCTTTTAATCATTAATTTATCACCAGTAAGACAAGATCCTTAATTTATCACCATTAAAATATTTGATCAAATTTGATCATTCATTGAGATTAAAAAATGTTTAATGAACCATAATTTATATATGTCAATCAAATTTAGATCCAAATAATAGTTTTCTTGTTTATTTTAGAGAGCAGACTTGAGAGTTTGTACCCTCACGAATTGGAGTAAAATGATTATAGGGTGTGCTGAAAATAGCATGTAAGCCAGTGAAAAACTGCAACAACCCCTCTTTCTCTGTCCAATCTTGCGATAATAAAATGCTGCAATAAAAATCAATGCCAATCTATGGGTAAGGGTTTGGGACTACACACGTTCTAGCCAAGTAGAATGTAGGTGATAACTTCAGGGAGAAACACAAAACACAGTTCTACAAAATCACATTAAGGATTAAACACAAGGAATAGTTGGTTTGGACTCGTTCGAACATGAGAGAAATGGAGACAAGCTCCAGGAAAAAAAATGAATTGCAGCATGAAAAGCACAGCCAAAAATAAATCAGTCGCAGCAAGAATTAAATCATTCGCAAAAAAAATCCAATGCAAGAAATAAACCAAATGCAGCAAGAATTAAATCATTCGCAACCTAAAATTCGCTGCAAGAAAATGATGGGCAAGGGATGATCCTATACTTATTATCCATGCACAGGAAAGTAGGGCATTTGAATCTAAATATTTAACACTGGAGTGAAAGACCTTCGATTCGGCCCCTGGCCGACTACTCAGGAACAAACTAATAAACTAAAGGATAAAGGAACAAAAGATAAAAACACAAATTTTCTTGTATTAAAAACAATAAAAAAAACACAGAGAAGTCATTCCATGTAGAGTTTGGGTTTGCCATTGGAAATCAAATCAAGTACAGTGAGCAAAAGTCTGGGATAACTTTGAATTCTCTGATCATAAAACATTGGGCTCATACAGACAAATTCGTTGGAAAGAAAAGAGGAATCTCTGGATAGTATTACATTGAATAAGACATAAACTTTAACGCAATAGAAGTACCTTAACTGAAGGCGCAGGAAAATCATTTAACTACCATTCAATACAAATATACACATGCATACCGTTTCCAAAAGCGAATGCTCCGAAGTTGTTGTTCTGTGGGCACTCCATCCAACTCCCTCTTGTGAACTGATATGACCTCACCCGTACCTCCCAGCCAACGATAGGGGTAATATTCTTCCCCCTGAGCCCCTCGAGCTGAAAAAGGGCCACGCACCTAATACCAGATAATTCTATCACCCAGATCACCTCGCAAGGTCGAGCTACCACTCGTTACCCATGCTAGGTATCCCAACTCCCACAAGAGAAAGTTCAGTCAAGATGAAATTTGGCAGTGTAACGTTACGCAAGCTAGATGTGTCCATACTCCTCATCTACCATCCTTTTTATAGAGTTTTCTTAGTAATTACTTTCCCAAAACTCTCATTATATTCCTTTTTCATTTAATTAATTTTGAAAAACCTCCCCCGTACACATGTCATCTGATCCCTTAGTTGCACCAGAAAATCAATTTATTTATTAATTAAATTTGTCTATTTCCCTCACCCACCTAAAAGCGTTCTTAAAAACGCTCTTCGATATCTCATTATTCCCTTACAATTCTTAAATGACTTATGCCTTACTTAATTACTAGTTGAGTTCATAAATAGAAAGTTTCAAAGGCTAGATTCCTTACTAACTTAGACATTCAACTTTTTCTTTAAGTTTCCCATTTTCTTTAAGTTTCCTTTTTTTCTTTAAGTTCCCCCCTATTCTTTAAGTTTACCTTTTTCTTTAAGTTTCCCCATTTTTAACTAATTTCAGAATTAACAAGTCTACACAAACAACCATTTACCCCTTTTAATAATTAAGCCTTCATTAAAATTTTTACTTTAATTAATAAAAATTGAATTTTTCTTACCCCTTCTTGTTATATGTTTTAATTAAATTTTTTTTTTTGTTCAAGGGTTCTACTTAGACCTAGGCTTTAAATTCACTAGGCTTAGCGACAATTTTTAAGGGAACTTTTAGTTATTAAACTTTACTCATACTATCATCTATTTTAAGGCTAACCAGGTCCTAAGGAGGCATAGTTTTCTAGGCACTAGGTTTATTAACTCACCACAGTTAAAATCACGATGTGCCCTTCAAGACGCATTACATGCTCCAAGGGTGTCACTCACCTCTTTTCGTTTCATTTGCGCGATGTGCCCTCAAGACGCACTACGTGCTCCAAGGTTGCCACTCGCCTCTTTCCGTTTCATTTGCGCAGCATGCCCTTCAAGACGCACTACGTGCTCCAAGGGTGCCACTCGCCTCTTGAATGAATTTAGAAGACGTCAAACCCCTAGAGTCAATAAACCGTCAAGTGATATCCTGGGACACTAAGGGCCTCTAAGGAATAAGGACCATGCCTTATTGTGCGCCCCTTAGAATCATCATGAGAGACTATCACAATCTACCCTCACGGCATCGTGGGTCTTCTCGAACTAGGTAATCGTTAACCTATAGTTAGAGCCACGATGGGAGTGCTAGTAGGCTGTGGTAGGGCTACTGCCACACCTCTCCCTCAATGTTTGTGGTTGTCGTGTGTGACCCCTCTACTCCAAATATGAGTATGTTCGGCAAGCTATCGTCATCTTGCCTCCATCAACGAATCATGTCAGCAATAATAATCAACATCACAATATATAATCATATGTACATATGTCACATAAACAAAATTTAAACCCTAACAGTCCACTCCCTGACTCGATCTGGAGTCCAAGGGGTTCCATCGATGCCTCGACATCCTCAATGTCCATATTCCATCACACTCAGGAGAATCTCGTCAATAGCACCTGTCTATAGAAATACAACAAAATAACATATCATCAAATCCACAATATCTCATAATCATAATCAAAACGACCAATAGTATAATGACCTGGATCACTTGCACGCAAGTGTCCTCAAAGAATAAGTTCACTCAGTGTGTGCAAGAGCAGGATGTTACATACACCCCCTCTTGCCCCTCTTGTTTTAAACTTCGTCCCGAAGTTTCACAGTATGTAAGTGCTGAAATAAAGTGTGTCAGAATATCATAGGTCTAGATACCAAACAAAATGGAAACTGTTGATGCATATCATTTGCGTCCTCCTAGGTCACCAAGTGTGGACTATAGTTGTTCCAATGAACCTTAACATGAGCTATTGTTCGATGCCATAGCTGTCGAATTCCATGGTCCAGGATGCAGATTGGCTCCATCGTGAGAGCACCCTCGTCCGATACTTGCAAGGAACTCATGTCAATAACATGTGTAGGATCACTAACATAATGTATCAAAATAGATACGTGAAAAACATCGTGCATATGCCTCAAAGAATCAGGCAAGGTTAGTCGATAGGCCATGGGCCCCTTTCTTTCCACAAAATCGAAGGGTCCCACGAACCTAGGAAAGAGTTGAGCCCCCTTTCCAAACTTGATCGAACTTTTATGTGGTTTCACCCGCAAGAAGACTCGATTGCCAAATTTATAACTACGATCGACACGACGCGCATTGACATAACTCTTTTGCTGATCCAATGCTTCCTTTATCCTTTGTCTTATAGTTTTCATTTGGTCTTCCATTTCTTGGATCGCTTCAGGTCCCACCAGGACCCTATCCTCAATTCGATCCCAACTCAAAGGTGTCTAACACGGTCGCCCGTAAAGAAACTCGAAGGGTGCCATCTTAAAGGTGCTTTGATAATTTTTGTTGTATGAAAACTCTACCAGTGGAAAGAACTCTTCCCAACACCTTTGTTGGTCCATAACTTTCATATGCAACATATCCTCCATGATTTGTTTTTTTCCTTCAATTTGTCATCTGTCTCCAGGTAATATGCAGTACTAAGGTTAAGTTGGGTTCCCAAGGCCTCTTGGAATCTAGTCCAAAATCGTCCTGCAAACACCAATCCTCTATCGGATATAATCCTCTTAGGCACGCCATGCAACCTCACTACCTCGCTGATGAAAACTCTATCTATGTAAGTTGTTTGATACGTCGTACACACAGGAATGAAATGAGAACTCTTCATCAGAGTGTCGACTACCACAAAAATCGAGTCGTGTCTCCTTGCCATCAGTGGCAGTCCAACAATGAAATCCATCGAAATGACCTCCCATTTTGATTCTGGAATAGCGTGTGGTTGTAGTAATCCTATTGGATGTCTATGGTCAACCTTCACCTGCTAACATTATAGACATGTTGCCACGTAGTTGACTATGTCTGCCTTCACTCCTTTCCAGAAGAATAAGGGTTTAAGGTCTACCCTCATCTTCGTGACTTCTGGGTGAGCCATGTACACTGCTCTATGATCCTTGTTTAGGATCAAAGTCCTCAACTCGTCGTTGGGTGGTACATAAATTCGACCTTTAAACCTCAATAATCCATCGTTGTCCACAGTAAAACCCTCAAATTTTGGTACCATCATTGTGTTTTGTCTGATAAAATCCTTGACCTCTTTGTACCAGTCATCGTCACGCTGTTAAGTTAGATATTTTCATGTAGATTCATCTAAAGAGGCAGCAAAGAAAAATGTGGTCTCTGAATCAACACATCCACCACTATGTTCACAGTTCCTTTTATGTAAGTAAACTCGAAATCGTACTCGCTAAGCAATTCTGACCAACGCCATTGTCGCGCATTCAATTTTCTTTGCGTAAAGATGTGTTGTAGACCATAGTGGTCCATTTTTATTTCAATTTTTCGTCCAATAAGGTAGTGTCTCCAAACTCTCAAGACATAAACAATGGAAAACAACTCCAAATCGTGCATCGCATAGTTCTCCTCATGCCTTCTCAACTTTCTCGAGATGTAAGTGATCACCCGACCGTCTCACATCAAGACTCTGCCTAAGCCTTCCTTGGATGCATCAGTGTATACCAAGATGTACACGTCCATGTCAGGGACCTTCAGTATTGGTGTTTTCGTCAACAACTCCTCTAGCCTTTGAAATGCCTTCGTAAATTTCTTGGTCCAAACAAACTTTTTTTTATTCTTCTGCAATTTCGTAATCGGATTTTCTATTTTCGAAAAACCCTCGACAAACTGTTGACAGTATCCTGCTAAACCCATGAATATACGCACTTCGGGGACATTCATCGATGCAAACCAATACATAATATCCTAGACCCTTGCTGGATCCATAATGATACCTTCACTGGAGATGACATGGCTTAAGTAGTGAATCTTCGATTGATAAAATGAGCATTTCGATAGCTTTCCAAACAATTTGTTCTCTCCTAGAAACTATATCACCAAGCACAATTGCTAAGTCATGTTCCTCCATCATCCAAGAGTAAATCAAAATATTGTCAATGAATACTTGGATGAACCTGTCCAAGTATTCGCAGAACACCCCGTTCATCAAACTCATAAATACACCTGGGGCGTTCGTCAGCCCAAACGGTAAAACAGTAAACTCGTAATATCCAAACCTCATCTTAAAGGCGGTCTTAGGGATATCGTCCTCCTTGATCCGTAACTGGTGATACCCTGATCTCAAGTCGATCTTTGAAAACATCGTTTCACCTTTCATCTGATCAAACAAATCATCAATCCTAGGCAACGAATACTGATTCTTGAACGTTTCCTTGTTCAATTGACGATAGTCAATGCAGAGTCTCCACGATCCATCCTTCTTATGTACGAAGATAACAGGCACACCCCATGGTGACACACTTGGATGTATAATTCCTAGGCCCAGAAACTCCTCCAGTTGCATTTTCAACTCCAATAACTCCAGGGTCGACATCTGATAAAGAGTTATTTCTATCGGTTTAGTCCCCAGTTTTACATCTATGGTAAATTCCAATTCCCTCTCAGGCAACATCTCAGGTAATTCCTCAAGGATTACTTTTGCAAACTCTCACACCATCGGAAGTGTTATAGACCTTCTGCTACTCCCTTCTCGTTTAACGCAAGGATTGCATAAATCTTACATCCCTTGCGCATGCTCTTCCGTAGCTGCAAAGAAGAGATGAACCTCAGGGAGACTCCCTAGTTTTGACCTACAATCACACGTCTCTGTCCCTCATCATCGACCAAGCTCAACCGTTTCGTCTTACAGTCGAGTATCGCATAATGTGATTCCAACCAATCCATATCGATCATGACGTCATAATACCCTAAGGTTGTGACATATAGGTTGGCTCTAGTGACCAACTCTCCCAAGTTAAGGATACAACCCGTAACCTTCCCACCAAACTTTTGTTTGGCTCCCGAAACCATTTCTAAAAAGCCAAACTTGTCCTATTCGGCTTCCTTTACCTTAATCCTTTTAGCACTGCATCAGAAATAAAAATCTCCATAGAAGTTGTCTCTATCAAAATACTAAGGGTCTGGCCAGTGATGGTACCTGACATCTCGAGCACAGTGGACTGGTGCTCTGCCTGGAGGTTATTCATCATTGCATGAATCCGATGAGCCTTGCCCAAATCTCCCATGGTAGTGAGTCTGGCTAATACATATGCTCTAGTCCTCTGCACTAAGTAGTCACGTTGGTAATGTGGCTCCCCACATGTCCAACACCCTTTCTTCAGTCCAGTGCACCTGGTACCTGAAGTAGAAGCTAACGGCCCATCGGCCTGGAACCCTGGTCTGTTCTGCTAAACAAGCCTAAACTGCTATTGTTGCGGTCAACGTTGTTTTTTTTGTTGTGGTCCTTAGTAAGGAGTTTGTTGTTGAGGCGTTGTTCATTGAGGTTTAGTGAAAGTGGATCCTCTCTAGAAGCCACGATATCCTAGTGAATTTCTAGATGACGTCTGATGCTACTGCACACCAGATGACGCTTGTCCTATAGGTCTCGTTGGAGTCCTTCTCTGACCCCCGCTGATAAGCTCCTCCTCTGCACTAAGGTCCTTCTGGACACCATCATGTAAGGTTTGAGGCATCAGAATCCTAACCATTGCACGAATGCTGACATTATGGCCAAAAATGAACATGTTGACCTTAAGTTTCTCGGTATTTAGGTGCGGAGCATATCGAAGCAGCTCCATAAAATGAGCCTCATACTCGGGCACTATACGGCCACCCTATCGCAAGGCGTTGAACTCATTAAGATGATGCTCAATGAATTCCTCCGAAAGATACCTCTCACAGAGCCATTCCTCGAACAGTTCCCATGACATGTCTTTGACTTCCATGTTCAATTGTGAAAGGAGCATCTTCCATCATAGAAGAGCACTCCCCTTTAGTTGAAAGACTGCCCTGCAGACCTTCATGTTGGAGGTTGTAATCGCGAAGCGTGAAGCCCATCACCTTGCTCTCCAGCCATGCCTCAATGGCTGAGCCATCCATGGCACTCGTGGACTTGATAAATTATCCCTCTCGGGCTCTCGGCGAATGCTAATGGTACTGGTTGGGGCACGTTGTGGACCCTCAGGGGTACAGGCGCCCTAGCCTCATCTCAGTACAAATGGTGAATCAAGGCCTCTAACATTCCCTGTAAGGACCTTGTCATACCATCATCATCCCTTACAACAATCGAATCCAGCCCAAGGACTTTTTCTTCCCTTTGGGTGTTAGACTCCGAGGGCGCGAGAAATTCTGGAGGCATCACACCTCCTTCCATGGAACCACGTTGCGAACCTTTGTGTTGTCCTCTAATCGATATCACTGCATGGACACGTTAAATTTTTAATTAGCACTAGGTTATTACTCAAGGGTTTATTGTAGTGGAAAACATGGCGATCCACAGTCGCAGGGTTGAACCCTCTTTGATACCATATGTAATGCCCTTGTCGTTATGAAAACATGCGACACATAACACGTAATTATTTATTTATTTATTTTAAACAGGAAGGTAACAACAACATCAGTCAATCCACGCAACTCGATGACGAACACAACGCACACAATTCAGACAATAGACAACATAACTACCTAGCATACTAGCACATCATGCAGCTGGATGCAACATACTACAATCAATCACGTGAAAAAATAAAATGACTACCCGCCCATCCTACCATGCAAGGTTAGGACCTCCAGGACACATAAGAAACACTCAAGCCCAGGTTCCCATTGATTTTGACCATTTAAGGTCTTAATGTTGGCGACTATTCTGAGGAACAAGGAGGTGTCTACATCCCACCCATCACAAGCAACACAAGCCTTCTAAGCTAAGGACCATCATCAGACCAACCCAATGCAACCAACATCAACGGCATACATGACATGACTCTTCAAGGCGAGCGAGAAAAAACAATCATAGATTCAACATTTTCGAGGCGCACCACTAGACAATCCAACATTTAGACACTACTTCAATCGACCTTTAAATTACAAGAGCACAAGATATCTGACCTACACAATCTAACTAGCAAAAACCAACTTGAGGCGCAACGACTAGGAGTAAATCATTGGCAATTTATCAACATAAGGATTAATTTACAGCATCAGTAACCAATCACCATCTAACAGAAAAGAAAACTAACCACTTTAAGAAACATGTACCTTCCAATCAAGGGTTTATTATTCCAATAAACTATCTATAAAATTTAAAATGTAAACAACACATGACAACATAAATTAAGATGCAAAAGAACATTTTATTCATAATCTAATCAGGTGTCATCGTTGTAGCAATAGCCGAGGGTAATTAAAATCATTAAAATTATGCATCAACAATATTCCATAAGCCATGCAATCTAACCAATCATAACGCAATTAATTTCATTTATGCCAGAAGACTACTAGCTACACCATCATCCATTACATCATAATCTCATGCAAGTCAAAATTATGTACTTCAAAAATATTAGTACTACATTGCGACATGTTGCGCGCAGTCATTTACGGTCAGAAGTCAAGTTATAAGAAAATTTAAACAATAAAAGAAATTAGCCCCTTTTTGCCAATTTACTGATTTACAACATTTTAATTTATATGACTAATTCTAATTGATTGCGAAAATTAAAATGATATAAGTTTTAGACATTTTAAAAGTCAAAAGTTTCAGGAAATAAAAACAATTATTAAAATGATATTAAATTTGAGTTTTTAACAAATCAAAAATGGGTTTTCTAAAGATTGTGGACCTTTTAAAATATACCAGAAGTTAACATTTGTAATCTAAATTAATTTACAACTGATAACACACTGGGCACTTGTCACTAGAAGGTTACAATTCTCATTTACTGCAAACACCATAACAAATCTAAGTTCTATAGATCATGGTTCAATTTTTAATTATGGCGAACCTAAATGTATTTAAATTAAAGGATACAACCACACACCAAATTCGGAATTCGGATTAGTGAAACTGGAAATAAAATGCTAATTACAACTTAAGAATCAGAATTGAATGCTAGTCGTGTCATCACTTAAATTCATCATCATAAAACAAGGAATGTGTACATTGAAAGGTTCCATCAACGAGTTTGGAGGGCGCTGCAAGGCATGAGTACTAAAAACTTGCATCCAAAAATCGGTCGTTACCGTACAGGCACTAAGTAAGGCATGCATAAGGCCAGCTCCTTTTAATCATGAATTTATCACAAGTAAGGCCATATCCTTAATTTATCACCATTAAAAGATTTGATCAAATTCGATCATTCATTGACATTAAACAATGTTCAATGAACCATAATTTATATATTCCAATCAAAGTTATATCCAAATAATAGTTTTCTTGTTTATTTTAGAGAGCATACTTAGAGTTTGTAACCTCACGGATTGGAGTAAAACGATTATAGGGTGTGCTTAAAATAGCATGTAAGCCAGTGACAAACTATAACGACCCCTCTTTCTTTGTCCAATGCTGCAATAATAAAAGGTTGCTATAAAAATCAATGCCAATCTATGGGTAAGGGTTTGGTACTGTGCGCATTCCAGCCAAGAAGAATGTAGGTGATAACTCCAGGGAGAAACAAAAAACGTAGTTCAACAAAATAACATTAAAGATTAAATGCAAGGAATAGTTGGTCCGGGCTCGTTTGGCCATGAGAGAAATGGAGACAACCTCCAGGAAAAAAAATGAAATGCAGCATGAAAATCGTAGCCAAAAATAAATTAGTCGCAACAAGAATTAAATCATTCGCTACAAGAAATAAACCAAATGCAACAAGAATTAAATCCTTCGCAACCTAAAATTCGCTGCAAGAAAACGTTGGGCAAGGGATGATCCTATACTTATAATCCATGCACAGAAAATTAGGGCATTTGAATCTAAATATTTAACATCGGAGTGAAAGATAGTCGATTCGACTCTTGGCCGACTACTGAGGCACAAACTAATAACTGAAAGGATAAAGGAACATAAGATAAAAACACAATTTTTCTTGTATTAAAAACAATAAAAAAAAAACAGAGAAGTCATTGCATGTAGAGTTTGTGTTCTCCATTGAAAATAAAATCAAGTATAGTGAGCATAAGGTTGGGATGACTTTGCATTCTCTGATCATAAAACATTGGGCTCATCAAGACAAATTCACTGGAAAGAAAAAGGGAATCTCTGGATAGTATTACGTTGAATAAGACATAAACTTTAACACAATAGAAGTACCTTAACTGAAGGCACAGAAACATCATTTAACTACCATTCAATACAAATATACACATGTGTATCGTAGTCAAATGAAAATGCTTCGAAGTCGTTTTCTCATGCGTGCTTCGTCTAGCTCCTGCTTTCCAACCGATGTGACCTCACCAATACCTCCTAGACAACGCTAGGGGTACTCTTATTCTCGTTTATTTCCCTGAGCCGCAAAGCGGCCATGCACCCAATATGAGAGAATGCTAGCACCCAGATCACCTCGCAAGGTTGAGCTACCACTCGTTACTTAAGTTGAGTATCCCAATTCCCACAAGAGAAAGTTCAGTCAAGATGAAATTCGACAGTGTAACGTTACACAAGACATATTTTTCCATACTCCTCCTCCACCATTCTTTTTATAGAGTCTTCTTAGTCATTAGTTTCCCAAAACCCTCATTAGATTCATTTTTCATTTAATTAATTTTGAAAAACCTCCCCCGTACACATGTCATTCGATCCCTTAGTTGCACCAGAAAATCAATTTATTAATTAATTAAATTTGTCTATTTCCCTCACCCACCTAAAAGCGTTCCTAAAAATGCTCCTCGGTGTCCCATTATTCCCTTACAATTCTTAAATGACTTACGCCTTACTTAATTCCTATTTGAGTTCATAAATATAAAGTTCCAAAGGCTAGTTTCCTTACTAACTTACACATTCATCTTTTTCTTTAAGTTTCCCCCTTTTTAACTAAGTTCAGAATTAGTAAGTCTAGACAAACAACCATTTACCCATTTTAATAATTAAACCTTCATTAAAATGTTTACTTTAATTAGTAAAACTTGAATTTTCCTTACCCATGTTTTAATTAGTCTTTTTTTTTTTTTGTTCAAGGGTTCTACTTGGACATAGGTTTTAAATTCACTAGGCTGGGTGACAATTTTTAAGGGAACTTTTAGTTATTAAAATTTACTCATACTATCATCTATTTTAAGGTTGAACAGGTCCTAAGGAGGCATAGTTTTCTAGGCAATAGGTTTATTAACTCACCACAATTAAAATCGCGACGTGCCCTTCAGGATGCACTACATGCTCCAAGGGTGCCACTTGCCTATTTTTGTTTCATTTGCGCGACATGCCCTTCAAGATGCACTACGTGCTCCAAGGATGTCACTCGCCTCTTTCCATTTCATTTGTGCGACATGCCCTTCAAGACGCACTACGTGCTCCAAGGGTGCCACTTGCCTCTTGACTGAATTTGGTAGACGTCAAACCCCTAGAGTCAATACTCTGTCATGTCATATTGTGGGAGACTAAGGGCCTCTAAGGAATAAGGACCCTGCCTTATTGCGTGACCTTTAGAATCATCGGGAGCGACCGTCACAATCTGCCCTCATGGCATTGTGGGTCTTCTCGAACTAGGTAATCGTTAACCTATAGTTTGAGCCACGATGGGAGTGCTAGTAGGCTGTGGCAAGGTTGTTGCCACACCTGTCCCTCAATTTCTCTAGTTCTCATGCGTGACCTCTCTACTCCAAATGTGAGTCTATTCAGCAAGCTATCATCATCATGCATCCATCAACGAATCATGTCAGCAATAACAATCAACATCACAATATCTAATCATATTTGCATGTGTCACATCAACAACATTTAAACCCTAACAGTCCACTCCCTGACTCAATCTAAAGTCCAAGGATTTCCATCGAGGCCTCAACATCCTCAACGTCGAGAGTCTTGCACACTCAAGAGAATCCGGTCAATAGCACCTATCTATGGAAATAAAACAAAATAACCTATCATCAAATCCACAATATCTCATAATCATAATCAAAACAACCAATAATATAATGACCCGGATCACTTGCACGCAAGTGTCCTCAAAGAATAAGTTCTCTCAGTGTATGCAAAAGCAGGATGTTACAAACATCAAGTCGAAGAGGTCAAACAGCAAGAGGTCGATATGCAAGCCTATGGAAATCAACTAAAGACCGAATAAGTTCAACTTGTAATCCAACTTGGTAGTCGACTATAACATAATTTTGAGATTCGTGGGATTTTTAGCCAATGATATTCTTGGATCTGTAACCGTTTTTGGCTGCCTTTTATTTAGAGTTTTACCCACTGTAAATCCTATAAATAAGGTGTGTTGTAATGTTATAAAGGCTAATCAATAATCGTAGAGTATCCAATCTGTAGAGGTTGTTGGTCATGTAGATGTAAGTTGAATTGGTTACAAGCTTGTTCTTTTGTAAAGAAAGAAGGTATGATGTCGATTGTGTCTTAGGTGTGGACCAATTGTTAAATTTATAAGCAGCTGGAAGAGCCATTCTCCGAGAGGATGGATAAGACCCTAGACAAGATCTAGGGCCCCCAGTGCACCCCTGGGGTACTTGGTCTAGGACCAAACAGTTAGTGCCATGGAAAAAGACCCTTGTTAGGGCCCCCAGTATATGACTGGGGTTCTTGGTCTAGAACCAAGCAGTAAAGACCCCTGAGAGGGCCCCAAGTATACGACTGGGGTTCTTGGTCTAGGACCAAGCAGTTAAAGCCCCTAGACAAGTCTAGGGCCCCTGGACATGGTCCAAGGTACCCATTCCTAGGGCATGGGTTGATCCTTGGTCTTAGACCTTGGTGGATAAGACCCTAGAAAAAGTTCTGGGGCAACTTGATCCTTGATCAAGTATTTTGTGGGTATATGACCTTCCCTGAAGGAGGACATAACCACATGAGGGATGTATCCCATATGCAATGATGATAAAGTAATAAGATCACTATGAAAATGAATGAACGAGTATTGCCACCTTGTAAACCCTCCTTAACCCTCTCCCACCCTTGTTTGTGTGATTTGGGTTTTTATGTTGTTTTTTCTTAAGGGTTAATTAAAGTTTAAATTAAATGTTTATTATATCATGTTTAAATTATTTAATTTAAACATGTTATATTAATTATTTTAATTTAATTTATGTTTTTAATACCCTAGCCTAAACTATAAATAGAACCCCCCCTACCCCTCACATTACATAATTTTATTTTGTCTCTAGAGTGAGCAGATCCTCTCCTAGTTGCGGCCTTCTTGATTTTTTGTTGGAGTCTTCCTTGCTATGGCCCTCTATCTTTTGTTGTTGTAGAGGGTGTTAGGACTGCTCTGGCTTTCCTGTGTGGGGTTAATGTGGACCGACCCTCCTCCTCTTGTTGTTGTATGGTCACTGTAGGGTGTGTCCCCTCCATTTCTGTTGTGCTGAGTCTATAGGGTGCGGCCCCTACATTTATGTTGTGGTGAGACTATAGGGTGAGGGATCCTATCTTTTGTTGTGGTGAGCCTATAGGGTGCGGCCTCCTATCTTCTGTTGTAGTGAGCCTATAGGGTGCGGTCCCTCGTATTCAGCTATAGTGAGGGTTTATCCACAATTTTTCTGTGTAGGGTTTGGATGATTTAAGCCTCCTTTGTTTGAGGGTTTGTCTATGTGAAGTCTCTTTGGTTCTATCCCTTTGGTGGCAAGAAAGTTTTTCATCTCTTGGAAAGAGATCCAACCTATATGGTGGATCTATGACCTAGACTTTACCTAAGAATAATTACAAATGGTTCTACATCTCTTTTGTTGGTTGTGACTTCTTCATAGGTAAGGTTTCAGGACAAGGTAAGCTATCTATTCATCATCTTCAGATCTAAATTTTGTTTTTGAGTTCTATACAGTTTGATCTATCTAGATCTATGTATCAACATTGACAGTTATTAGATCTAAACGATATATTGAGTTTACTTGTTTATTTCTATAGTATGATCTACTGTTCTTGATCAGATCTATAGATTGAGTTTAGACCTGCAGACTAGTATTAGTTTCCTATTCCAATATTATAGATATGAACTAGAATCTCTCTAGATCTACTCTATAACTTGTTTTTACCTAAATTTGTTTTAGATCTGAGTACCTATATTCTCTTTGTTTTACAGTCTAGATTAGTTTTCTGAAGTTATGCTCTAACTATTATACTCACTGAAATTTAAAAGACACTATTGTTATGCTTTACTACCCTAATTATAACACCAATGTTAGACATATAATATTTTATTTTGAATGAACAAGACAACAAGAGAGAATAATGCTCAAGGAATTTTGGTTTTCCCAGTTTGGGTTTAGAGGGTAAAATCTATGTGTACTGTGTATTTGTTTTTTTATTTGTTTTTTTGATTAAATATTTCTTCCTCTCTTTTGCTAGGTTTAGCATGGAAGTGTTCCTCATTTGCTAACATGTGGTATCAGATCTTGGTTTAACAACCTTGTATCTGAGCTAAACCCTAAGTCCACTAAGAGTCGTAAGAGAAAAATCTTTAAATATTGTGTTAAAGAATGGCAAGTAGCTTGAGAATAGAGATCCAAAAATTCAATGGCCAGAATTTAGAGCTTTAGAAGCTTAAAATTGAAGATTTCCTTGTAGATCGAGAACAATGGACAATAGTCTATCCAGGTACCATGCCTATAGATATGTTGACCAAAAAATGGGAGAAACTCGAGAGAAGAGAAAGGAGTACGATTCAACTTTGTCTTGTAGATTCGATACTACTGAATGTCTCAGGTGAAGATTCGACCAAGAAACTGTGGGACAAGTTGGGGAGCTTGTACCAATTGAAATCCCTAGTAAATAAGTTATTTCTCATAAAAAAACTGTAACTTTTGAGGATGACTGAGTGAAGTTTGGTGACTGAACATTTAAATGCATTTAATACCATTATAAGCAAATTATCTTCTGTGGATATTAAAATCACTTGGGGGGGAGAAATGTATTAGCCTATTATGTTCTTTTTCAGACTCTTTGGATGGCTTAGTCATGACTATAGGGAGTAATACAACTACATTAGTGCTAGAAAACATGGTTGTATCTCTATTTATATAAGAAATGAGAAGAAAGAACATGGAAGGATCGACCAAAGATGTTTTAGTGGTGAAAGGTCGACCGGTTGACAAAGATAAAAGCAAATTATCTGGTAGAAAATCTAAGCTGAAGGGTAGAGATAAATGCCTTGCTCAGTTGACAAGAAGATGTTGGAAATGAGGTAAACTTGGGCATTACAAAAGGGACTGTAATTCGAAGGAAATGGAAGTCAGTGAATGATCCGACGAGAAACAATCGACTAAGAGACAAATGACTCCAGATAAGGGATGAGATATGTACCTGGCGTCGACTAGTACATAGTCAGATCAAGATGTTTGGTTGATCGATTGAGGAGAATCCTATCATATGACACCACATAGAGAATGGTTCTACGAATATGAACAATATGAAGGAGACATGTTTTTGGAGGACAACTCAACAACCAAAATTGTCGAACAAAGAAGAGTTTGATTGATACTACAGGATGGGAGGAGTAGAACCCTTCCAAGTGTGCTACAAATTCTGGGTTTGGAAAAAACCTGATATCTATCAGCAAGATGAGTGATGCATGGGTGCACACTGTACTTTAGAAGGATTTGTACAAGATGGTCAGAGGTGTGATGGTCTTAATGAAATGAGTTTGAATTGGAACCATATACATCATTGTTCCTGAAGACGAATCGACTAGACTTGGGATGAATCAATTCAAACCGACTCGAAAAGTAATCATAAATTTGACTCGGCCATACTATGGCACAAGAGGATGGGACACATAGGAGAAAAAAGACTTTGATCTATACATAGCAAAGGTATGGTTGAATATTTTCATGAATGTAATTTAGAAGTCGACTTTTGCGAATATTGCATATATGGAAAACAAAGTTAGGTGAGGTTCTCATCTGGAGTGACAAGGGAAAATGAGATTTTAGAGTTGGTTCATAGTGATTTGTTTAGACATGTTTCAGCTCCTTCAGTTGGTGGATCCTTGTATTATGTCTCCTTCAGAGAAGAATTTTTTAGGAAGATATGGATAGATTTCCAGAGAAATAAATCAGAGGTTTTTGAGAAGTTCAAAGAGTTTAAATCTCTTGTAGAAAACCAGACACATAAGAATATTAAGGCATTGAGAACTGGAAACAGTGTTGAATTCTGTGGAAAATAATTTGATCAATTCTACAAGTAGTGTGGCATAGCATGCCAAAATACCACACCGTATATCCCACAACAAAATGGAGTTGTTGTGAGAATGAACAGAACATTAATGGACAAGGAAATGAGCATGCTCAATGGTGCTAGGCGCGCACAAGAATTCTGGGTGGAGGCAGTCGACACTGCAAAATATCTATTGAATATGTCTCATTTGTCAGCACTAGTCAACACGACTTCACATGAGGTATGGTCATGTAAAAATAATTTGGTTTCACATCTCCAAGTATTTCGATGTGATGCATTTGTGCATGTTCCCAAGGAAAAGAGGAGCAATCTGGACAATAAGACAATCAAGTGTATTTTCATTGGATACAAAGAAGAAAGAAACGATATAAGATCTAGGATCATGCATCAAGGAAAACAATGTACAATCAATATGTGGTCTTCAAAGACGTCGGAAGTAAGTTCGATCCTGAAGAAATTGTTCAGACTGAGAATAATCTACAGAAGGTGCGGTTTGAATTGAGGAATGAGGAAGATGATTCAGATGAGTCTAATGAAACAAAATGAGAGGTGGAACAACCGACCCCGATTGTAAGCAGGTCATAACGAGTAATAAAACCATTCAAAAGGTATATTCCACCTGAATTTCATTTCTTATTTGTGTTAATTTCTATCGACGATGAACCCAAGTCGATCAAGGACGTAGTCGACTTAACAGAGGGAAAAGTTTGGAAGAACGCCATGGTCGAAGAGATGGAATCCTTGCACAAGAATGAGACATGGGACTTAGTCAAATTACCTAGTGGAAGAAATCTTGTCTATAGAAAATGGTTATCAAGAAGAATATGAATGCAACAAGTCAAGTCGAGAAATTCAAAGTTCAACTGGTAGCAAAAGTATATTCCCAAGTCGAAGGAGTCTACTTCAGTGAGATTTTTTCCCCTGCCACAAAATTAACTTCCATTAGAGAATAATGTCTCTGACTGCGAAATTTGATTTAGAAATATAATAGATGGATGTGAAGACAATGTTCCTACATGGGGACCTAGAAGCAGAAATATACATGAAACAACTTGAAGGATTTGTAGTAAAGGGAAAGAAAGATTTGGTGTGAAAACTAAAAAGATCCCTTTATGGTATAAAGCAATCACCAAGTATGTGCTACCAAAAGTTTGACACATACATCCTTGGTTTGGGGTTTATGAGAAACAAAGTTGATCACTGCATATATTCTAAAGAAGAAGGTTGATGTTTCATATATGTATCATTATATGTCGAAGACATGTTGTTGATTGAAAACAACATGAATGCAATAAATGAGGTGAATAAGAAGTTATCCTCCAAGTTCTACATGAAAGATATCGATGCAATGAACTTCAATATGGAAATGGATATTAAGAGAGATCGAACAGCTAGAAAACTCTGGTTGAACTAGACAAAGTATATTGAAACAATCTTGAAATGTTTCAACATGCAAGATTGCAAACCTGTGAAGGTGTCAATTATTGTGGGAGCAACGCTAATTGTTGAACGTTGTCCAAGGACACATGAGGAAATAGAGGACATAGCATGTGGTCCCTATGCAAGTGTTGTTGGTAGTCTAATGTATGAGATGGTTTTCACTCTACCAAACATTGTCCATGCAGTGGGAGTGTTGAGTAGATACATGTTGACACCTGGGAAGGAGCACTGGAAAATTATTAAGAGAGTATTCAGGTATTTGTGTGGCAAAAAGATTATGCTATATGCTACCAAGGAAAACCTGGAGGTGACAATGAATTAAATATGCATGGCTTTGTCGACGCCGACTGGGATGGAGATCTAGATCGATAGAGGTTGACCAGTGGATGTGTTCAAAATGTTCGGTGGAGAAATCAGCTAGATGAGTAAGCAACAGATGGTCATAGCCCTGTCAACAACAAAAGTTGAATACATGGAAACCACTCATGGATGAAAATAAGCAGTATAGCTGCAAAGGCTATGTTCATGAATAGAGTTTGAGCAGAGAGCTATGAAGATAAGTTGTGATAGTCAAAGAACAATATTTATGGAAAATAACCCAATTTATCATTCTAAGACTAAGCACATTGATGTACAATACCATTTCGTGAGAGACATGGTGGAAAGCAACAAGGTGTTGTTGGAGAAAGTAGACATGTTGGAAAACATAACAGACTCTTTGACCAAGTCTTTGAGTGTTGTGAAGTTCTCTTAGTGCAGAGAGGCAATGAGCATTGTTTCCCTGGGTTTGTGAATGAGAGTTCAGAGATCTCCCGGTTTCAACAAAGAAAACAAGTGGGAGAATGTTGGGTTTTTAGATTCTTTTCAGTGAAAGTCTAGTCGAGGTGGATCGAATGACAATCGAAGTCGAAGAAATTGACAACAATTCGAAGGCCAATGTGGTTCGACTGGGTAAAGTCAAATTCGAAGACATCGACAACAAGTCGAAGAGGTCAACTGGAAAGAGGTCAATAGGTGGGCATATAGCAACCTACCGAATGAAAAATCCATTGGTAGTTGACTAGTAATCTAACTTGGTAGTCAACTGTAACAAAATATCGAGATTCATGGGATTTGTAGCCAATGATCTGTGTGGATCTGTAACCATTTTTTAGCACATTTTCTTTAGGGTTTTAACTACTATAAAACCTTTAAAGAATGCATGTTGTAATGTTGTAAAGACAAATCAATAATTGTAGAATAGTCAATCTACAGGGTTGTTCTTGTGTAAATAAAGAAGGTATGATGTTGATTGTGTCTTAGGTGTGGACCAAGGTTAGTCATGTAACATTTTATTTTGAATGAATAAGACAACAAGAGAGAAAATGCTCAAGGAATGTTCATTTTCTCGGTTTGGGTTTCAAGAGTAAAATGTTTGGGTACTGTGTGTTTTCTTTATCATTTACTTTCTAGATTAAATCTTTAATCCTCTCTTCTGGTAGGTAACATGGAAGTGTTCCTCATTTCCTAACAATGTGGAGAGCATTTTAGTCCTCACTCTCTTTAATGGAAGATTTCATTTGCATAAAGCTTATAAATATATATTTAATATAATTAATAAAAGTTTAATTATATAAACATTAGAATTTAACAAACACTTTTTCCATCTATCGTGATTCACATTACCCTCATAGTGACAACCTTCTACGATGATAGTGGTGGCCTCCTTCACTTTCCAATGCTACTTCTATATGAGTCGGTGCCAATACTGCATTGAAATACTGCTTTTATGTATGTTGGTCCCAATACTACCTCAATGAAGCCCACGCTTCTCCTTCAATGGCCCAAACCCTCCTCAACAAGCCCAAATCAATTTGATACACCCACCTCAACAAAGACCAATTAAATTTAATATATATATTTTTATAGGTTCGATTTCGATAAATTTGATTTAATTCAATTTAATATTTTTTTTTATAGGTTTGATTTCCTCTAAATTTGATTTAATATTATTGGTTTAAAGTTGATTTTTTGAATTATTGATTTACTATTTTTTTTATAAGTTTGATTTCCTCTAAATTTTGGTTTAAAGTTTGATTTCCTCTAAACTTGATGTCCTCTAAATTTGATTTAATACTATTGCTTTCAAGTTTTTAATATGAATTACTGGTAGTGAACTTGATTTCGATTTCCTGGATTATGAATCATAGGTTTCATAGGTAGAGAGAACTTCACAATAGTAGTAGGATATTTCTTCAGAATTTTTAATATCTCTATACTCTTCATATAGAAGATAATTCAGTTATCGAATAATCGAACAAATGTCCCAACAAAAGGATCTCATAGATTATGACTACATATTTTACAATTATTATTTAAAAAACTGACAATATTAACTAATTTTTCAGTTATCGGGGTGTAAAGAACAAATGCAATGCATCTGGTGAATATATTATGATCATTATTGCAACGCCCCTGGTGCATCAAAGTATTACAGTTATTTTGATTGTTTTGATGGTATATGGATGGAAACCCACTGATATTGCCTTTAAATAATTGCAGTCAAATAATAATAATTTGAAGATAGAAGATTGTGTTTAGTTTCCATCAATAACTTAACCAGCGTTTCAAGTTCTTGCAATCATTCAAACCCCACGAAAATAAGAAGACAACTCAGTCATCATGGTTAACAATATTTTTCAATTTCATTATGTCATCCTTCTGAAATTACATTTATTGTCAGTTTCCAAACCCTTACCAACACCCAAGATGAGACAATGACAAGATGAAGGGTGAACTTTCGTACATAGTCCCAACCACCATACCCACTAATTATTTTTCAGTTAACCAGAGATTTTGATGGCTCTAACCTCAGGTTTAGGCTGAGGCTGCTTGGGAATCGTGACAGTCAACACTCCATTTTCCATTGTAGCCTTCAGAATTATTGTGATATGAATGGCATCAAAAGACAACTTTCCATTGCTTACACACCTCAACAAAACGGAGTAGCAGGGAGGAAAAATCATACAGTGGTGGAAATGGCAAGAAGTATGTTACAACCCAAGGGATTAAGCAATTATTTTTGGGGTGATGCAGTTGCTAGATTTGTATATATTCTCAATTGATGTCCCACAAGTGCACTTGATATGATGACTCCATATGAAGCCTGGTATGAAAAAAAGCCTAATGTTAATCATTTCATAGTCTTTGTGTAACATCCCGTTCTTGCGCACTAAGAGAACTTATTCTTTGAGGACACTTGCTCGCAAGTGATCCAGATTTTATGTTATTAAAACCTATATTTTAATTATGAGGCGTTATGGGTTGATGACATGTCGTTTTACTGCATTGACATAGACAGGTGCTATTGACTCGATTTTACTGAGTGTGCAAGATTTTGGACCTCAAGGATGCAGAGGCATTGATGGAACCCCTTGGACTCTGGATCGAGTCGGGGAGTGTACCATTGGGGTTTGATTGTTTTACTACGATATTAATGCATCTGATTAGATGATATGATATGGATATATTCTGACATGATTCGTTGATGATGCAGGCTAACGATAGCTTGTCGACTAGACTCACATGTGGAGTAAAGGGGTCATGCACGCCTACCAGAGATGTTGAGGGAGAGGTGTGGATAACATCCCTACCACAGCCTACTAGCACTCCCGTCGTGGCTCAAACTATAGGTTAACGTTTACCTAGTTCAAGAGGACCCATGATGCCGTGAGGGCAGACTGCGACAGTCGCTCATGATGATTCTAAGGGGCGCGCAATAAGGCGGGGGCCTTACTCCTTAGAGGCCCTTAGTCTCCCACAAGTTCACCTGGCAGAGTATTGACTCTAGGGGTTTTTATGTCTACCAAGTCATTTAAGAGGCGAGTGGCACCCTTGGAGCACGTGGTGAATCCTAAAGAGCACGTCGTGTAAGAAAGATGGAAAGAGGCGAGTGGCACCCTTGGATCACGTAGTGCGACCTGGAGGGCACGTCGTGCAAGGGAAACAGATTAAGGCAAGTGGCACCCTTGGAGCACCTAGTGCGTCCTGAAGGGCACGTTGCATTGTTGATGATAAATGAATGAACCTAGATGGCCTTAGGACAAATAATGTGTTAATAATTTTTAAAAAACAAATTCCCTAATAAAATGTTGCCCAGCACGAAAATTTAAGGTCTAAGTCTAAATTATGCTAGTGGTAAAAATATATATATATATATATATAATAAAAAAATAAAAACAACGTAAACAATAATTATACTCCTCGTTAAATCTTGTAACAATAAGGGGGTAAGCAATTTAAATAATTCATAAAAAATTATGTTAGTGTAAAAAAAAAAGTGGGGGGAGGATAATTGTTTTATTTTTTTTTATGATAATTTAAAATTATTAACTAAAAAGGGAAAAAAGAAAAAGGGGGTTAATTTCTACACCTGCCAATTTGAGTCCTAAATGAAAAGGGGAAAGAGGGAAATCTAAAAAATTTAGGAAACTAGGAAAAGAGGGAAACATAAGAAGAAAAGGGAAACCCAAGGGAAAAAGAAGAAAGTGAAACTTAGTGAGGTATCTACCATTAAGAACTTTCTAATTTAAAACTGAACTAGCAAATAAATAATGGGGAAAGTCATTAAAACCTGTAAGAGAATTTGGGGACACCTAGGAGCGATTCTAGGAGTGACTCTAGGTGGGTGAAGAAAATAGGGGTAATTAATTAATTAAATAAATTCATTTATGGAAGAATGAAGGGGATGGGTGACACTTGTACGGGGAGGAATTTTTAGGAATTAATTTTTAAACTTTTAATTAAATGAGACTTTAGGAAAGTACGGGACTTCGAAACTCTATATAATGAAGGGAGAAGAAGGATGAAGGGTCTTCTTTTGTTTGCGTAATGTTACGCTACAGAAATCTACTTGACTGACTTAGATTATGGGAGTTGGGATACCCATCTCGGTGAGGAGTGGTAGCTCAGCCTTGCGAGGTTAGCTAGGAGCTAGTTGAATCTCTGGATAGTGTGTGTGGCCCCTTTGCAGCTCAGGGGGCTAAGGGGGAAGAAGAGTGTTAAGCCCTAATATTGGCCCATTACCCCTTAATTGGGGCATATTAGATTAGTAATGTTATTTTATTTATGTCGGCTTTAGGCCATTAGTTGTAATTATACCTCCTAGTCTCCTATATATACCAAGGAGACATTT
>ML795869.1:236738-246813 GCA_009831015.1 Picea engelmannii
ACCTAGAAGAAGAAGTGTTTGTGGAACAACCACAATGTTTTGAAGTGCAAGGAAAATAACATCAAGTATACAAGTTGAAGAAGGATTTGTATGGCCTCAAGCAAGCACTAAGAACATGGTATGCTAGGATTGATGGATATTTTTAGGAGAGTGGCTTCAATAGAAGAAAAAGTGAACCTACACTTTACTACAAACAAGAAGGTAATGATTATTGTAAGAACTACCACAAAGTTTTGAAGTAAGAACATCAAGTATACATGTTTAAGAAGGCTTTGTGTGGCCTCAAGCAAGCACCAAGAACATGGTATCCTAGGATTGATGGATATTTTTAGGAGAGTGGCTTCAATAGAAGTAAAAGTGAACCTACACTTTACTACAAACAAGAAGGTAATGATATCATTATTGTAATTCTATATATTGATGACTTATTATATATGGGTAGTAGTTCTAAGATGAAGGATGAATTCAAAATTGCTATGATGAATGAATTTGAGATGAAAGATTTGGGTCTCATGAAATATTTTATGGGTATGGAGGTTTATCAAAATGAGGATGAAATTTTCATTTGTAAAACAAAGTATACAAAAGATATGTTGAATAAATTTTATATGGTAGATTGTAAACCAGCCTCCACTCCAACTGCTCATGGAATTGTGTTGTGTAGAGATGATGGTGCTGAAATATTTGATGAGGCAACATATCGAAGTATTGTTGGAAGTTTGATGTTTCTAACCCACACAAGACCTGATATTGCTTATTCAATTTCTCTTATTTCAAGATACATGACAAAGCCATCTGAAATACATATGAAGCCAACCCAGAGGATTTTGAGGTATGTGAAAGGAACTATAAATTCTGGTATTCATTACTACACTTCTAAAAGGTTTAATCTTGTTGGCTTTAGTGATTCTGATTGGGGAGGTAGTTTGGATGACCGAAGGTATACATCTGGTAATTGTTTCTCTTTTGGTTTGGGTTTGATTACTTGGAGCTCAAAGAAGAAAAGTATAGTTGCACTTTCATCCACAGAAGCAGAGTATGTTGCAGTCAACTCAACAGGGACACAAGCATTATGGCTTAGAAAAGTTCTAGAAGAAATTGGAGAGACAAATTCATCCTACAGTGATATTTTGTGATAACACTAGTGCCATCAAATTGGCCAAGAATCCAGTCCATCATCGGAGGACAATTTTTATTTATTTAAAGTATCATTTCATTCGAGATTTGGTGCAAAAGAAGGAAGTACAACTAAGGTATATAAAGACTCAAGAACAACTTGCAAACATTTTCACTAAGGAAGTTGTTAAAGTCCAATTTTTGAAACTTTGAGATCAGATTGTGAGCCCTCTCAACATCAAGGGGGTGTATGTTGGTAATTGATGCTGACTTGTCAATCATATAACATGATGCAATCTATTTGCAATTTTCTTTTCTATCGGTTAGTGTTTAGATATAGATTGTCTGACTAAATAATGCATGCAAAATGCATGAGTAGTTTTCCAAAATAAATTGTTGTAAGCGTTCAATCAGGTGGATCTAATTGTTTGTTATGTGGGGCTATGTATTGTTATGAAGATCAAGGTTTATCATTGTTGAACGTCACTTTTGTGTGCAACTACCTCAATAATAATTTCTTCTTTCTTCTTTCTATGATATTGTGATTTAATCATTTCCTATAGTGTTATGCTATTCTAATTGAATGATTATCTAGTCCAGAGATAGGCCTGCATAAATCCTTCAAGGGCCCTACTCCTCTCTTTCTTTGCTCAAGATGCATATACTAGGCCTGATTCAGCCTCTTTTGGTGCAATTATCCCAATTCAACATCTTGTTTCTTATGGCCAACCAAAGAGTGATTTTTCATTTGAGAGGAGCCTTAAGATTCCAGAGGATTTCCCACCACGAATGGTTATCTTCAGAGAAGGAGGACTCCATGGCAGCTTGGTAGCCCAATTTTTTTGTGTACTCCCCAAAGATTGGATTCTTGGACCAGACTATGGTGTCTTCCTCATTGTCTTTTAATATGAAGTAGCTTAGAACGAGCAATTCTATGTAGTGGGACCAATCAAAGGTGTTTTTCCCTTCAAAACCCAACACTTTTGAGGTTTTCCATCCAGATCAACCCTGCTCCTGGGGAGATTGCGCTTTGGCATCTTCAAGGGAGAAAATTCCCATGCCATGGAGTTTATTGACCACGGGTCCTAATAAAGTATATTCATTTTCGACACCCACCCAAGGGTCCTCTCCAACATGAACGCTTCTCCCATTTTTGATTTTCCATGAGGCCCATTGTCCAACCAAAGGGAAGGCGTGGACAAGGGCTTTCGAAACCAAAGATCCATTGGAATATTTCTGTGGAGATATGAAATAGTCTTCCATAGACATCCCATGTAAGTATTTGGTCTTCATGATTCTTCCCCACAAGCTATTATTGTGAACCGTCTTCCAAAGACTTCGGGATGCGAGGCCCTGGGAAAAATGGAAGATGTTTTTCTGAACCCACCCTCCTATATTTTTTGGGAGAGTGGTGAGGGACCATTTGACCAGTAGGAGCCCACCATAGCTTTGTGAACTAGCCCACAGAAAAAGAAAGCTAAGTTTCATTATCCTAGAAAAAATGCCTTTAGGGATGGAAGCGATAGAGCTCCAGTATATTGAGATTCCTTCAAGTATCGACTTAATCAATGTGAGTCTGTCTTCTCTTCAAAAGAATCTGTAGACCTAGAGTGAAAATTGGCTTTAACCTTTTGGCTAATAATTTGGAAATTATTTTATAAATGATGTTACAACAAGAAATAGGACGATAGTCCCCAAATGATTTCTCGTCCCGCTTCTCGGGAATCAGAGCGATAAAGGTGGAGTTGAACGTGCCTAAAACTTTACCAGTCCTTTGGGACTCTCTCACGACTTCGATAATGTCATCCTTTAATAGATCATAGAATCTGACAAAGAATTCCACAGTAAGTCCACCGAGCCTAGGACTCTTGACTTTCTGCATTGAAGAAAGGGTGGCCAATATTTCGGGCTCTGTAACTTCTTCAACAACTTCCTGTTCATTTCGTTCATAATTGATTGCGGGAATTTAGAGATAACTTCCAACATTTCTTAAATCGAGTAGTCGACTGGCTCATGAAATAACGAACTAAAATGATGCAGAGCCTCATTGGCTTTATCCTTGAAGGGGCGAACCAGGGTGCCATTATGGGTTTGAGTTTCCCATAGGAGCTGACGTTCTTCTACATTTTCGCATAGTTGTGAAAAATTTTGATATTGTTGTCACCTTATTGAATCCAAATTGCTTGACCTTTAATCCGCCAATTTTTTTCTTCATTGCTTAGTAAGGGATGTTGAGCAACTTTTAGATTTCGGAGGTGAGAAAGTTGTTTAAATGATCATTGAACATAGAATTTGTCCTCATATAAAGTAGAAATTTTGGATTCAACATCTTTTTGTTGGTGGAGAGGGTTTTATCAAAATTCCTTTGCCAATTTTCTAGAGGTTGTTTTAGCTTTAGCAAGATTATCTACAAATTGTTTCAATCAGGAGTCAGGAAATGATGGCTTGTGATGAGACCAAAGAGTCAGTATTAATTTTTTATAATATTCCTGCTGAAGCAAGGTTGAGTTAAATTTCAACGAAATGGGGGGAGAAGATTCACCTGGAAGAGATTGAAAGACAATAAGCGAGTGATAGGAAATTCCACCTTCGGACACCCATGTTTTCATTGTTAAGGAAGAGTTAAAAAATTGATCAGATACTAGAAAATGATCAAGCCTCTTAGAGATGATACCCTGTCATGTTCTAAAGTTTCTCCAGATGGGCATTAGTTTGGTAGGCTCTAAATCAATCAAATTATGCTTTTTCAGAAAAACTAAAAAGAACCCACTCTGAGAATCCCTTCTAAGGTTAGGACCCCATACCTCTCTCAGACTTAGGGAAAAATTGAGGTCCCCACTGATCAAGGTCAAAGGATCACCGAATGCACTTGAACTGGCCAAACCTTCAAAGAAGGGAATCTGATCTACACAAGGACCATAGATATTGAGAATAGTCAATGGTTCAGAGAGATGTTTGAACTCCAGCTTCACTGATATTGTTGAGTTAAAAGTGGAAGAAGAGATGGATTTATAGGACGGGCTCCACCCAATGAGAATCCCAACTAAAATCCCTTCAGATTCAATAGAGCAGAAGGACCAATTCTTGAGTTATTTCTCAAGAATGGCTCTCTCCTTAGATCCTTCGCATTTGGTTTCCAGAAGGAGAATGACTTTAGGATTATGTCTCATAATGATTCATTTTAGGGTGATTTTTTTATGGTTTCCCCCAACCCCTCTGGCATTAAAGTAGAGGCTAATCATAGGGAGGATCGCTTAAGGGAAATCCCTTCTCCAAGGTTCATGGTAATCATTTTCTTCTTACCCTTTTGAATATCAATAATCACCTTCTATTGGGCCTTAAGGAGATGAGATTTTGTACCCATTGGGTTTTGCTATAAAGGATCGAGATAAATCCCAGCCTACTCAACAACGAAAAAAAATTAGTGCAAGATCGAAGAGCATACCTAATTTTGAGCAGGGAAGAAAACATAGGGAAACAAAAGAAACCCTATCATGACCGTCTAAGGAAGAAGAACAGAGATAAGAGGATACATAGCGACGAAGGGGAGAGGGAGAAGGGAGGAAAGGGGGCTAAATTGAGGGAATATAAAAATAGAGGGAGGAGGGGATCCTAGAGCCTTGGGAGAGGGGGGAGGGGAAGAGACACAAAATGGAAGAGGAAAGGAAAGGGAGGAAAGAGGGGGGATGTTACTAAGGGGGGGGCCTATGATACTATCCGCTGAAACCTCCTTTGAACCTAAAAGAAGGAGAAACATGTCCTCAGATAGAGGCTTATCTTGACTTGCCTTTTTAACCCATACTTTGTGTGTGGAAGCCTTTGATGTGGACCTCCTAGGGAACTGAGCAATCAGATGTCTCATATCATGACTAGAAAAACGAAAAAATGGGACTTTCCAATAGGCATAGGCCATTCATTCTACGAAATGGAGCCCGATAGGACATCTCCGGCACCGGGACCCCATCCTGTAAAACAAACGAGCGACCGTTAATGCATCTCTCGGGCTACAAGGTCTCGTTCCGCCCAGGCTCACAATGCCCCTTCGCAATGCCTCGTTCTGCCTATCCTATCATGCCAAACTATTGTAGTTGGATGCCCCCTTCAACATTCAATGCAAGGTGGTGGATGGACGTCTGCTGCAAAACTCCTCCCATGCCCCTCCTACCCTGCTTCAAATCGTGATTCCCTTGCTTTGGAACCACGAACCTTCATGTTTCAGTTGCCTTAGATAGTAGCATTAATCCCAGACACATGCCCTGGGTTGGTCTCCTCAGATTATCTGACATAGAGATCAGTTAACAGATAGGTAAGAGGAGTATGGATGCTACCCGTGTTATGGAGTTCCAAACGAAATTGCGAGGAAGAGCACATACGAAAGCTTGTATTGTTTTACACCAGCGCCATAGTCGATGAATATACATTTCACTTTCTTGTCCCAACGATGAAGGGTCATGAAAATATTTGGAATGTGTGGAGCGAGGTCCCAAGGAGGAAGGGTTAAGAAAAGATTCTCTAGTAGTAGGTGTTTCACGCTAAGATCCGCAACTTGACAAAATGGATGACTGGGCCAACATAATGACAATGCATGAGGCAAGCATCGCCCGCAGAATCCCTCTACATCGTTTGAGTGGTCGATGGGGGTGGAGTAGCAAAAGGAACCCCTCGCAGCACTACAGAGGAATTTGACGAAGAGTGGGGAAATCCTGCAACGTAAAAATATTGCATAGAATATTGTCAGGGTGCGTGCATTTTGGATAGAAAATTACAGAGCCTTATGTGCCTCCTCTTGAATTTTTTTATTTGGAAAAGAAATCAAAATTATTCCCTCAAACACATGAAATATCCGCACCACTACTTAATTCTATCCATGTCAACAACTTGAATAACCAATCCACCAATAATGTTGAAGGTCGATTATGCTTTCCACCTATAAATTACGGAAGAGAAAAACCTTTTTGAACATCTCCTTTATTTTTGGATATTATCCCCACCCCGACCACAGGGAGGGCATAATAGATTGACTTTTACATAACAACATTATTTAGGGGTTGAATCAATAAATGACCACGATCACTTGGATGATATCGCTTGAAAGAATTCACAGTATACCCCAATAATACCTTGGGCATGAGATGGCATGGTTTCTTTTCTTCGTTGTCCGTCGGTCTAGCCCATCCATTTCACTGGACCCACATAGTGGATGGAAATACCTGTGGAATTTGATCCCCACTGACCTGTTCATCCATTACTTTCCAAAAAAAACCGTATCTCTTTGCTCGCTTCTGTTGCCTGTCCATAGTTTATTGTTTGGATCTCTCTACACGACTTCAATAGATGTTTGTGGTTTCATAACTAAGTTTTTAGGTTAAAGAAGGAGGTAGCAATGCCATTCATATTTTCTTTGTATTCTTTAATTCCCAAATATTGTTTCTCACGTAGATCTTCTCATGTTTTCATGGATGTGCAGGTTCCAAGCTCAATGAAATTTTGTTGGAGATATAGGCGGTGATTTTGACTCAGAGCAAGAGATCACATAGCATTAATTTGTTTATTGTTTTATTTACAAGTTGCAATGAAACTTCAAACTCATGGGAAACTACTAAAATTGTTGTTTTTCCTCCTTGACATAGCTTTCTGAGCTTCTTGATAGCAATGCCAAACTCACCAAACTAACAATATTTTGAAACATTCTCCTCAATGTTAATTTTTAGCCCAGCTTATGATCCCCTTCTTCTTGAGTTGATTTAGCGTTGTTTAGTAGCTTGAGGAACAACATGAATGAGCATCCATGCTCTTTCAATTTATCTTGTCATTTTGTATTTTCTCTTTTCCTTTCTTTAAAAGTGAAGAACAATTTTGGAGCTTTGATATTTGGTTTCCCTATGCGCTTGATGCTTAGTGATTTTGGCATGCCAAATTGTGCATTTTTCAGCTCTCTTATTGAGCTTGAGCTTGTTGATTTTTGGCTTGCTTGAAAATTGCATCTTCTACTCTCTTTTTAAGCATTAAAAAATGCATTTTCAGCTCTTACATGGAAGCTTACCAAAAAAAAATTGTTCTCTTTTAAATCTCGGAAAAAATGCATTTCCATCTCTTACATAGAATCTTAAAAAATGCTTTTTCATCCTTCTATTTTAGCATGGAAAAATGCATTTCCAGCTCTTCCATGGAAGCTTTAAAAAGTCCTTTTTAACCCTCTTGACAAGAATTAAGAAGGTTACTTATCTCATAGTTCAAAACTCATATTCATCTTACTTTTGAGAGATTGTTTATATGCATTTTTAGCTCTTATGCTCAAGTATGAGCATGCGTTTCCATCCATCACATTTCTAGAGCAAGGGAATCATGATTTGAAAAAGGGAAGGAGGGGCGCGAGAGGAGTTTTGCAGCGGACGCCCATCCACCACCCTGCATTTAATGTCCAAGGGGGCGTCCAACTGAATCATTTTAGCGCGACGGGACGGGTGGAATGGGGCGTTGTGGTTTCGCCTGGGCCCAACCTGAAAAAACCCTGAAAATTGTAGATTTTAAAATGTCGATAAATCCACTTCCCAAACTCCATTTCAGACGATTGTTTTTTAACTTCGGTGTTTTTATGAGAGGAACTCAGATATACAACAAATTTCTGCAAATTTTGCAACAAAATATACATAAATCATCGAGAATATCGCGACCCTTCTTTTTTTTCTTCTCCGAAAAAATAAAACTGCAAAAAAATAAAAATAATTGCCCACAATGCCTGCCAAGGAAAGTCTTCTAATACCAATTGTTAAGTACCAAAGACTTGAATACAAAATACCACAATAATACCAAATATATCTAAATACAATCACCACACAAGATATATGGAACAATATAGAAAACCACCACTTTATTATATCAAAACCCTTGAGGTAGGGAAACACCATACAATAGATCCTATTATGGAAAGGATCCTCTCATGTTCACTTGCCTCTTCGAGGGGGAATCCTCCTATTGAGCTACTGCTTCAAATAAAATACTTCTCTTCATATCTCATTACATTTCTTGAACCCCTTTATATAGTTCTACCAACCACCTAAGAACATTCTAGAGGAGGAACCTTCTATAAGTATAACCTTCTAGTAATTCCTTTTACATTTAATATATCTAACTACCATAGTGGGCCTTAATTAATACTATAGTGGACCTAGTCCACTTTACATTGAATGGCCTCCACTATTATCACTATGACCCTCTGTTCCTCCCACTACCTTTGTAGCTACCTAACAACCTTGTGGACATGGAGTTGCGTTGACAGTTGATCGTTCATTCTACAGGATGGGGTCCCGATGACAGAGAAGTCCCATCGAGCTCCATTTCATAGAATGAATAACCTACACCCTTTCCAATATTCCACTCGTTGGGACTGTCTGAAGTCATTGAGAACTAAGTCCAATTCATCTATTCGGCCTTCACTTGTATCAACTTTGAGCAGAATCCAAGCCCACTACCGATCAAATTTGGATTTTCAATTGGGATCATGGGAAACGAACCCCCCTAGTTTGTTTTTCATAGCCTCCAAGGAATATTTGCTTCAAAGGCCAAGGGAGGCCCTATAAATATTTCCCATATCTTCAAGGTTGTGATAGGGGCACGAACGGGGTCAAAGTATATTTACCAACGCTAGAGAACCAGTCTCGATGGGCCCCAAGACCAATCCTTTCCAAGAATAGAATGCACATCGTCTTCCCAACGAAAAAGAAAACTGAGCCACCCACGCACCATTAAGTGCATATCTAGTGTGTATCTAATTATGGGCTCCCAATGCTTCTCTACCTAGGTATAAAGAGCCCACACCTTGAATACTTTATTGTTGAACCTGCCAACAAGGGCTTTTCCAAATAGAATTTGAATATCTTTGAGGGAAACATCTTTACCAACGACCAGGTTTGGCTTGTCCTTACAAGTGCGAATGTTCCTCTTGGGAAACTTTTTGGATCAGGGAGCACATAATTTGCAGATAGGAGGACCTTCAGTAGATGGATCATATGTAGGATAAAAAACGAGCATGCAGGCCAAAGGGTCGAGGACAAGAGTGACGGGAACAGAGACGAGGGAGCCATCTCTGGCATTGGAAAACCTTGGAGAAACTCGATGGAAGGGAGCGAGGAACTCCTCCTGGGTGTAAAAATCACAGAGAGAGGACATGATGGTTTCATAGTCCACTTCATTGAGGGGGGGAGGGGGGAGATCCATGAAAGGACCTTCTAGGTCAGAAACCACAAAGGGGAGCGAAAAAACCATGGGAAGAAACCGGAAACAAGCCCGATAAAAGAAGGCGAGGGGGAGGGAGGATCATCGGAGAAAGGAATGCTTGAGAGAGCATGGTCATTGGGACAATGGCCGGGAGATGAGAAGACCAAAAGGGAACCCCCAAAAAATCCCGAGAGAAACAACCCCTTGAAAAACACCCTGATGAAAATTTTTATTTACATTTAAAAATTGTTATTTAATTAATAATTAAATTAATTTGTAAATAACATGTTCATTATCATTTTTCTAAGAAATTTCCATTATATTCTAATAATGAATACATTTTAACACATGAATACAAGTGATTAAGAATAATACATCTATAAATTCACGACGATTTATATACAATTCTCATTTTTTCTCCATGGAACAAGTAGTCTACCGCCATCTCATGGGAAATCGGAATTTTGTGTACATGTACACAATAATATATCATGTTTTCATTTTTTTTTAAGAAATATTAATACATAATAATTCAATACAAAAAATTACATAAAAACACATTTTACAATATATTTGAAACATCTATATCATTGTATTGCATAATAATTATAACAATAAGAGATATTACTCTTTAAATTTTGGTACTAGCTAAGGGGAATCACTAGGGTTCTACAATCGAAGAGGTTAGGGTAAGGGTTTCTAGAGAATGCAAACCATAGGCCAAGAAGAGGATCTGTTGGAT
>ML795869.1:296117-308356 GCA_009831015.1 Picea engelmannii
TTTCTTCCAAATTTTGTGGATGAAGTTGACAATGAAAGACCCTCTAGGAATGAATTACAAGTGGTATTGCATAATTTTCAAAAGGACAAGAGTCCTACCCTTAACATTTGAACAATAGAGTTTTTCCTAAGTTTCTTTAAAGTGCTTGAAAATGACCTATTAAGGGTCATGGAGGAGTCAAGGACTACAAGGAAAGTTCTAGCAAGTTTAATTCTACATTCATTTATCTCATTCTAAAGAAGGATAATCCTAGTTCCTTGGAGGTGTTCGACAAAATAGGGTATTCCCACACAGGAAAAACACCTTTAGTAGCCACTCAAACAACCAAATCAAAGATTAACACATTAATGTATTACCTGGTTAAAAATATCCAAGAGGGAAATAGTCCATGAACCAAGCCAATGTGGCCACTTGACGCAATATATTAATGCAATATAAAAATATTTTAAAAGATATTTTTTCATAATCGATCATCAACAAATGACCCTCTATGCTCTTTAAATAGATAGCATGGACCAATCAAGTGTGAAGCCATGAATCAATAGAGTTGTTAAGATCAAGGAGAATATGAGTCGTCGGATCACTTTGTTTCTATAACATATCCTGATCATTATATTTCATAACTACAAATGCATATTAAATAAACACACTAAGAAACATAGTTTTATCATATTAGACCAAGTTGAATTTAACTAAATCCTAAGTGTCTAAATATCCTGGCATTACCCCTTGAGAACAACTTGGGATAGGATTGAAAGAATTACAAATTTGACACAATACAAGAAGCAAGGAGGCATTAGATCCTACCCCCCCTTAATGACAACTTCTTGAACTCCTAACATAGATCGAATTTTGGAAAAATTTGTTTATGAAGAGACTTTGTGAAAATGTCTACAACTCGATGTTCTATAGGGAAAAAGAGAACTTTCTATAGGGATAAAGATAACTTCAATAAATCAATCATGAATGAGATTTTTGATGAAGTGCGTGTGTAGCTCAATGTGTTTGATACATTGATGTTGAATTGGATATTTGGAAAGCTTGATGGAAATTTTATTTTCTCACTGGGGGTAGTCGGATGTTGCTATTGGAATCCAAAATATGGAAGTATTTTTCAAAGCCACAAGGCTTCTTGACTTGCATTAACCATTGTTCAATATTTTATTCTTCTAAATAAAGAGAAACATCCTATTGTTTCTTACAAGCCCAAGCGACAGGTCCATAATCAAAGATGAAATCATAACCTATAGTAAAGTTTTGATCATCGGGGTCATTGGCCCAATCTGAATCAATGAAACCAACCAACAAAGGAGTCCCCCCTAATTGTAATGTATCCCAAACTGAACTATACCCCAGATATACTGAAGTATCATTTTGTCTTCTTTTCAATGGCCTTCATGGGGAGTTTGCATATACTGGGCAGCAAGACCAGCAACAAAGGAAATATTGGGACATGTATTATTCAAATATAAGAGCCCACCAACTAACTGATGGTATAAAGTGGCATCAAATTCAGGGGTAATATAGTTGGCAACAAATTTGAATCTAGACTAGAAGGGAGAAGGGATTAGTTCAAAATCTTCCAAGTGAAAGAGGCAAAGGTCACAAGCATACTTAGACTAGGAAACTGAAATACCTTCCTTAGTTTGAAATACTTGGAGGAAAAGGAAATAATGCAAATAACCTAAGTCTATCATTTCAAAATTATTTTTAAGGTTGGATTTCACATGGGTTAAAAGTTTAGGGTCACTACTAGTGAGGATAAGGTAATAAACATAAAGAACTCTCGCCTTTGCTCTTCTTCGCCTGTGAGGAGTTTGCAGATCCAAACTCTCGCCTCTTCTACTTAAATTTTTGCTCGATCTTGACAACGTATCTATAAGTCGTGCCCAATGAGGCGATATCCAGAAACTCCATTTCTGTTTGAATGTATCTATGAAAACAACCGTGGTATTTGAGCACCAGATGTCTCTCAGAGTTTTTGATACTCAATTTGGTGCGCAGGGTATGGAAAATATTGGTGAAATCTAGTACTATCTGGTCCCTTTCTTGACGTAGGGTGGTCTATCTGATGTACTGGTCCTTGTAGCATCCAACAGGGTAGTATTGTTCTTTAATGGCATCTCGAAAGGAATCTCATGTAGGGTAAACCACAAATATTGCAGATTCCTCTACGACACTTTGCTTAGAGTAAGTATCCCACTAGTCCTTAACATGGAGGGCATCCTTGAGGAGTGCAAAAGTAATCTTTTCCCTATCGAAAAAATTGTGGACCAAAAAATGCCCTTCGAGCAGATTCAAACATTTATCTACAAGATCTGCATCTATCAGTCCTTCAAATAATGAAATATCAAAATTTGCATGTACCTTTAAGGGGGTTGCATGGCGGCTTGATGAAGATGCTTCTCCCGTGGACAACAGTCGAAGGATCTACGCAAAGTTGTCCATCATTTCGTTCCTTTGTCGCACGAGGGCTTCGTTGAGCAACATTTTAATAGGATATCATGCTCTATCATCTTTATTTTCGTCCCCCGGTGGGTTTTTTTTGGGCTCAACGTGATCGATATTGCAATGACTCGATTGGTTCGAGTCCCAACTTATTGTATCTAGATATTGTCGAGGACATGCATGAAAAAAATAAATGAAGAGCATACCCTTCTGATACCACTGATCCAGATTTAGGAGCGGAACGAACTAATTAACAAACTGAATACAATAAACAAAGAAATATGAAAAACAACACAGATATCCAGTGAACAATATCTTCTATTGAATAAAAGAAATAGGCTGAAACTGTAAAACTGCAGAACTGAAACACTTGCTCGAATGGTGGTAGTTATCTCTGAGAAGAGATGTGGCTGCTACGCGCATCTGTTTGAGTAGAATGATTACAATGTGGCTCCAGAGGCCTTTTTGATATTACTCATGTATTTCAAAACCCTAGACATCCAAAAACCTAACCCTAGGAGGTAAAAGGTCAAAAGTCATGTGGGCCCCTATGGGTAAGTTGGTACCTCAACTTCCCTGGGTCGTAACTTTTGCATATGATCTCTGTTTTAGGCGTGTGATAGCTCGTTAGAAAGGTCTTTCAGATAGCTACGCATTACATCATCAAACTCTGAATTCGTCTATAGTTTGGTTTTGGAGAACAAAAAAAACATTGTTTAAGGCTCCAAAACGACTTTGAAAGTATAACAAGATGTGCTAACATGAAAACATACAAAATAAGCCAGTTGGATAAGGTGAGAAGCCACCAGTATCCACCTGGAAGATGTGTAGGGATGCAAACATTCCCAGAAGTGTAGAACCCACAATTACAAATAAGTACAGAAGAACGTGTTGAACTAAAAATAGACACGAGAAGCTAGTTGGAATAGGTGGGTGGCCACCAATATCCACTTGGATCACTCATGGAAGCAAAGAAGCAGTATAATTGCAAAGGCTATGTTCAGGAATCGAGTTTGAGAAGAGAGCTATGAAGATAAGTTGTGATAGTCAAAGCGCAATATTTTTAACAAAGAACCCAACTTATCATTCTAAGACTAAACACATTGATGTACAATACCATTTCGTGAGAGACATGGTGGAAAGCAACAAGGTGTTGCTAGAGAAAGTAGACACGTTGCAAAACATAGCAAAGTCTTTGACCAAGTCTGTGAGTGATGTGAAGTTCTCTTGGTGCAGAGAGGCAATGGGTATTGTTGCCCTGGCTCTGTGAACGAAAGTTCAGAGGTCTCCCAGTTTCAGCAAAGAAAACAACAAGTGGGAGAATGTTGGGTTTTTATATACTTTGTAGTGAAAGTCTAGTTGAGGTGGATCGACTGACAGTCGAAGTCGAAGAAATCGAAAACAAGAGGAAGTTCGACGTACTTCGACAGGGTAAAGTGAAAGTCAAAGGTCGACGTGGTTTGATCGGGTAAAGTCGAAGTCAAAGACATCGACAACAAGTCGAAGAGGTCAACCGACAAGAGATCGATAGGCGAACATGTGGAAACTGATTAAAGACCAGATGAAAACCAACCGATAGTCGACCGGTAATCCGACTTGGTAGTCGACTATAACAGTCGAGATTCGTGGGATTTGTAGCCAATGATCTGCGTAACCATTTTTTCATTTTTTGGCACCTTTTTTTTAAGGTTTTGACTATTGTAAAACTTATAAAAAAACGTGTTGTAATGCCATAAAGGCTAATCAATAATCGTAGAATAGTCAATCTGTAGAGGTTGATGGTCATGTAAATGTAAGCCGAATTGTCTACATGGTCGGTCTTGTGTAAAAATGTATGATGTTGATTGTGTCTTAGGTGTGGACCAATGTTAGACATGTAACCTTTTAGGTATATTTGCTTTGTTATTTACTTTATTGATTAAATCTTTTTTCCTCTTTTCTGCTAAATTTAAAAGTGGAAGTGTTTTCCATTTCTCATTTCTTAACAATGTGGAGAATATTTTAGTCCTCACTCTTTAATTGAAGATTTCGTTTGCATAAATCTTATAAATCTATGTTTAATATAATTAATGAAAATTTAATTATATAAACATTAGAATTTAACAAACACTTTCGCCATGTATAGTGATTCACATTACCCTCATAGTGATAGCTGGGTAGTGTACGCACTAAAACACTGCTTTTATATGAGTTGGTGCCAATACTACCTCATTGCAGCCAACGCTTCTCATTGAATGGCCAAAACCCACCTCAACAAAGTCCAATTCAATTTAATATTTTTTTTATAGGTTCGATTTCCTTTAAATTTGATTTAATATTATTGGTTTAAACTTTAAATTTAATTTAATTTAATATTTTTTTGTTATAGGGTCGATTTCCTCTAAATTTGATTATCGGTTTTAAAAGGTTCGATTTCCTCTAAATCTGATTTAATATTATTGGTTTAAAGTTTGATTCCCTCACATAAAAAAATGATTAATATTATTGCTTTAAAGTTTTTAATATGAATTACTAGTAGTGAACTTGATTTGGATTTCCTGAATTATAAATCATATGTTTCACATTAGGTTATTTCTTCAGAATTTTTAATATTTCTATATTGTTCTTATAAAGGATAATTCATTTAGTGAATAATCGAACATTGTCCCAACAAAAGGATCTCATACATTAAAGATAATTCATTTAGTGAATAAGAATTGTCCCAACAAAAGGATCTCATACATTATGACTATATATTTTACAAATATATTATAATTATTATTTAAAAAACCACAATATTAACTCATTTTTCAATTTAAAAAACCCACAATATTAACTCATTTTTCAGTTATCCCATCCCTCGTATTATCATAACTCCGTTGAGGATATTCCAACCCAGCAATAATAATAATTTAATAAAATAATAATAATTTGAAGATAGAAGATTGTGTTTAGTTTCCATCAATAACTTAACCAGCGTTTCAAGCGCTTTCATTCATTCAAACCCCGCGAAAATAAGAAGACAGCTCAATCATCATGGTTAACAATATTTGTCAGTTTCCAAACCCTTACCAACACCCAAGACGAGACAATGACAGGATGAAGGGTAAACTTCCATACACAGTCGCAACCACCATACCCACTATTTATTTTTCAGTTAACCAGAGATTTTGATGGCTCTAACCTCAGGTTTAGGCTGAGGCTGCTTGGGAACCGTGACAGTCAGCACTCCATTTTCCATTGTAGCCTTCACCTCGTCCACCTTCGCATTTTCCGGTAGCCGGAAACGCCGAAGAAATTTCCCATGCGAGCGCTCAATACGGTGCCACTTGTCGTTCTTTTTTTCTTCTTCTTTCTTACGTTCACCACTTATCTGTAAAACTCGGTCATCTTCCACCTCTATCTTTACATCCTCTTTCTTCAGACCTGCCAGGAACAACAGGTAAATCCCGAGCGCTAAATAACGAGAAATCCAGAAATTCATCAACGAAAGGAACAGAAACCCTCTAAATCCAGAAATTCATTAACGAAAGGAACAGAAACCCTCTAATGGACAGGATGAATACCTGGAAGATCAGCCTTGAAGATGTGCGCGTCAGAAGTTTCCTTCCAGTCGAGCTGAGTGTTGGCTATGGCTGTTGCATCATTCCTTGCAAGGTGCCCTATATCCCCCAAAAATGGAGAACGGATCGAAGACGCTGGATCGTCTGCCAAAGAAACGAGGAACGAGAGACATGCTTGCAATAAATGTCGACTCTTAGGGCAACTGTGAATTCGAGATCTTGAGACTTGGAATTCTTCTTGTTGAAATGTGTAGGGGATGGGGGGAGCCTTTATAGCAGTAGCAGAGGATCGGTAGAATGTTCGAGAATGAAGATGCTTCTATAATCTACGAGAGTGGAACACACGAGATTGTCCGATTTTCTAGAACAATTTTTGATATTTTTATTTTTAAATAAATCTGAGAAAGAAATGCTTATAACGTTTTTAAATTGCCCGGGGAGGCAAAAGTAAATTTAATCCGCCCAACGAAAAGGAGGAGGTAAAAATAGTGAATATAACCGATGCATGAGTGAAAATTTCTTTAAAAACAATGAAGGAAAAGTTTTTTTTTCTTCCGAAAAAGAAGCTTCATTATTATTCAATATTTAATTAAAGAAAACTTCCAAATAAAAAAGGGAAAAGTTAAAAAAAAGGACATTGTACAATAAGGAAATCAATTACCTTTGCTTGTTAGAGGTTGTTTTCTCACGTGGCCCTAGTATACCATTTCTCTTAAGCTTTGTTTCTTCCATTTATTTTCTCAAACATGTGTTTCTCTTTTCTTATTATTTTAAGTTTAAAAAATCTTTTTTTTTTTTAAATTGTCACTTAATTGTCACTCGTTGTTTTAGTGTATTTTTTTTTGACTTATCTTGCATGGGGTATGGGTTTTTCCTTAGGCACTTAAATGTTCAAAATATACACATAGGGTGGTCATTTTAGTTCATCTTATCAATTTCAAATTTTGGTAATTCTTGAATCCAAATTGTTCAACCTTTAAGCCACCAAATTTGTTCTTCATTGCTTAGTAAGGAATGTTGAGAAACTTTTAGATTTCAGAGCTGAGAAAGTTGTTTAAAGGACCACTGACCAGAGATTTTTTCCTCGTATAAAGTAGAAATTTTGGATTCAATGTTTTTATGCTAGCGGAGAGGTTTTTCTCGGAATTCCTTTGCCCATTTTCTAGAGGTTGTTTTAGCTTTAGCAAGATTATCTGCAAATTGTTTCATTGCGGAGTCGGGAGAGGATAGATTGTGATGAGACCAAAGAGTCGATATTAATTGTTTATAATATTCCTGTTGAATCCTGGTTGAGTTAAATTTAAATGACATGGGGAGAGAAGATTCACCTGGGATATATTGAAAGACAATAAGCGAGTGATAAAAAATTCCACCTTTGGACACCCATGTTTTCATTGTTAAGGAGCAATTAAACAAATGATCAAATACTAAAAAATGATCAAGCCTCTTAGAGACAACAACCTCTCATGTTCTGAAGTTTCTCCAGGTGGGCATTAGTTTGGTAGGTTCTAAATCAATCAGATGATGCTTGTCCCGAAAAACTAAAAATAACCCACTATGAGAATCCCTTCCGGGGTTAGGACCCCATACCTCTCTCAAACTTAGGGAAATATTGAGGTCCCCTTTGATGAGGGTCAAAGGATCACCAAATGCACATGAACTAGACAAACCTTCGGAGAAGGGAATATGATCTAGACAAGGACCGTAGATATTGAGAATATTCAATGGTTCAAAGAGATGTTTGGACTCCAGCTTCACTGAGATTGTTGAGTTAAAACTGGAAGAAGAGATGGATTTATAGGACGGGCTCCACCCGGTGAGAATCCCACCTAAAATCCCTTCAGATTCAATAGAGCAGAAGGACCAATTCTTGATCGATTTCTCAAGAATGGCTCTCTCTTTGGATCCTTCGCATTTGGTTTCAGGAGGAGAATGAGTTTAGGATTATGGCTCATAATGATTCATTTGAGGGTGAGTTGTTTAGGGTTTCACCCAACCCATCTGGCATTAAAGGAGAGGATAATCATAGGGAGGGTCGCTTGAGGGAACTCCTTGATCCAAGGTCCCTGGTAATCATTTTCTGCTTACTTTTCTGAATATCAATAATCACCTTCTATTAGGCCTTAAGGAGATGATATTTCCTACCCATTGGGTTTTTTTGTAAAGGATCGAGAGAAATCCCACCATGCTCAGCAGTGCCAAAAAAATTCCTGCGAGATCGAAGAGCATACCCTGATTTTGAGCGGGGAAGAAAACTTGGGGAAACACAAGAAACCCTATCAAGACCATCCAAGGAAGAAGACAAAAATATAGGAGGAGACATAGCGAGGAAGGAGAGAGGGAGAAGGGAGGAAAGGGGTCTGACCTGAGGGAACATGACAACAGAGGGAGGAGGGGAGCCTAGAGCATTGGGAGAGGGGGGAGGGGAAGAGACACAAAAAGGAAGACGAAAGGAAAGGGAGGAAAGAGGGGGGGATATGAGACTATCGGGACATAAGTGACCGATGCCTCTGTTGCAACCTCCTTTTAACGTAAAAGAGGGAGAACCATGTCCTCAGATAGAGGCTTATCTTGACTTGTCTTTTTAACCTATACTTTGTGTGGGGTTCCTTTTATGTGGACCTCCTAGGGAACTGAGCAATCAGATGTCTCGTATCATGACTAGAAAAATGAAAAAATGGGACTTTCCAATAGGCGTAGGCTATTCATTCTACGAAATGGAGCCCGATGGGACGTCTCCAGTCCTAGGACCCCATCCTATAGAATGAACGATCGACCGTCAACGTAGATCCCTGTTCACAATGCCCCTTTTCGCTCGAGCCCACAATGCCCCTCCGCAAAGCCCCGTTCCGCCTGTCCCGTCGCACCAAACTACTGCAGCTGGATGTCCCCTCGAGCATTCAATGTAGGGTGGCGGATGGACTTCTGCTACAAAACTCTTCCCGCACCCCTCCTCCCCTGTTTCAAATCGTGATTCCCTTGCTCTAGACCCGCGTATCCTGCGATCCTTCATGCTACAATTTCCTTCAACAGTAGGATTCAATCTTAGACACATGCCCTGGTTTGGTCTCATGGCATTACCTGACACAGAGATCGGTTAACAGATAGGTAAGAGGACCATGGATGCTACCCATGTTGTGGATTTACAAATGACACTATGAGGAAGAGCACATCCCAAATATTGTACCCTTTTACACCAATGCCATAGCTGATGAATATACATTTCACTACCTTCTCCCAAGGAGGAAGGGTCATGAAAATATTTGGATTGTGTGGAGTGAGGTCCCAAGGAGGAAGGGTCATGAAAATATTCTCTAGTAGCAGGTGTGTCACCCTAAGATAAGCAACTTGAGAGAATGGATGACTATTCCAACATAATGGAAATGCATGAGGCAAGCCCCGCCCACAGAATCCCTTCACATCATTTCAGTGGTTGATGGGGTGGAGTGGAAAAAGAACTCCTCATAGCACTGCAGAGGAATTTGACGAAGAGTGGGGAAATCCCGCAAGGTAAAAATATTGCATAAAATAATGTTAGGGTGCGTGCATTTTGGATAGAAAATCGCAGATCCTTCTCTGCCTCCTCTTGCCTTTTTTTTCTTTGGAAAATAAATCAAAATTATTCCATCAAAAACATGAAATACCCGCCCTGTTACTTAATTCGATCAATGTCAACAACTCAAATAACCAATTGACCAATAATGTTGAAGGTCTCTTACGCTTTCCACCTCTAAATTCCGGAAGTGAAAAACCATTTTGAGCACCTCCTTTATTTGTGGATGTTATCCCCACTCCCACCATAGGGAAGGCATAACAGATTGACTTTTACAGAACAAAATTTTTAGGGGTTGACTCAAGAAATGACCACAATCACTTGGATGAGCTTGATCAAAAGAATTCACAGTATACCCCAATAAGACCTTGGACTTGAGATAGCATGGCTTCTTTTCTTCGTTTTCCACCGATATAGCCCATTTGTTTCACTGGACTCACCATATAGTGGATGGAAATACCCGTGGAATTTGATCCCCACTGACCTCTTCCTCCATTACTTTCCAAAAACCCCTTATTTCTCTTCTCACTTTTGATGCATGTCCATAGTTTATTTCTTGGATCACTCTATACGAATTCAATAGATGTTTGTGGTTTCATAACTGGGTTTTTAGGGTAAATAAGGAGGTAGCAATGCCATTAATCTTTTCTTTGTATTATTTAATGCCCAAATATTGTTTCTCATATTGATCTTCTCATTTTTTCATGGATGTGCGGGTTACAAGCTCAATAAAATTTTGTTGGAGTTGCAGGCAGTGATTTTGACTCAGTGGAAGAGCTCAGATAACATGAATATATTTATTGTTTTATTTACAAACGATGATTCAACCAAAGTTTCATTTTTGCACGATCTCTTTTAACTCCATTCTCAAAATGAAGTTAGTAGCACCGAGATCCTTCATGTCAAATTTGGAGGATAGTTGTGATTTCAACTCCTTGATAACATCCATGTTATTTCCTACCAACAACATGTCATCAACATACAACATTACATAAATTATGTGATTACCAACCTGCTTGGAATATACACAGTGATTATCCCTTCTTCTCACAAATGCCAATCCAAGGATGTATGTGTCAAACTTTTGGTACCACATCCTAGGTGATTGCTTCAGACCATATAGTGACTTATTTATCTTACAGATCGACTCTTTCTTTCCCTTCACTAAAAATCCTTATGGATGCTTCATGTAGATTTCTTCTTCTAGATCCCCATGTAGGAATGTTGTCTTCACATCCATCTATTGCACTTCAAGATAAAAAAAAAACAACAATGGATAAAAGAAATCTGATATAAGTTAACTTGGAAACAAGAGAAAAAAATCTCACCAAAGTCAATTCCCTCTATGTGGGAATAACCTTTTGCTACTAACTGAGCTTTGCATTTCGCCATTTTTCCTTTTGCAATAAACATCTTCTTAAAAACCCATTTTCTACCAACATATTTTCTTCCATATGGAAACTTAACTAGATCACATGCCTCATTCTTATCCAAGGCATCCATTTCTTCAAGCATGGCCTTCTTCCAGAGTTTACTATCCTCTGAATTCACTACTTCCCTGACAGTTCTGGGATCATCATCAGTAATAGATAAAGAAAAAATAGAACGGCAATCAGGTGGAATATACCTTTCTGATTGCCTTGTTTCCATCATTGATCGCCTCAATACTGGGGTATGAGTTTCTTCTTCTTCTGCTTCATCCTCTTCAGTTGATTTAGATTTTTCATCATCTAAATCAAACTCTATTTTCTCAGGTTCTTCTTTCCATGGTAGGAATTCCTGTTTGCGAACATCTTTCACCTCTCTAAAAACAACATCCCAACTATAAACAATATTCTTAGTTTATGGGTTACAAATCTTATAACCTTTCACACCATCTTTATAACCAATAAAGATACACTTTTCATCTTTATTATCCAACTTACTCCTATTTTCCTTTGGAACATGTACACACGAATCACAACCAAACACTATGAGATGTTCAATACATGGTTTCTTACCAGTCCATACCTCGTGTGGAGTTTTATCATCCAGCGTTGATGAGGGTGATCGATTGCCCATGTAACATGTTGTACCCACTGGCTTTGCCCATAATTCCTATCCTAACTTGACACCACTAAGCATGCTCCTTGATTTTTCCACCAGTCTCCTGTTCATCCTTTCTGCAACTCCATTCTGCTAAGGTGCGTTTGGAGTAGTCTTCTGCCTTGCTATACCACACTTCTTACATAATTCTTTGAATTCATTTCTACAGAATTACCAACTATTATTTGTCCTCAATACCTTTATTTTCTTCTATGTTTAATTTTCTACCAGAGCCTTAAACTCTTTAAATTTATCAAATACATCAGATTTCTTTCTAAGAAAATAAATCCATGTGTTCCTTGAGAAATTATATATGAATGAAAAATAATACATAGATTTACCTAGTGATGGAATAAGAACAGTTCCAAACACATAATCGTGTATCAACTTTAAGATCCCCTTTTCTCTTGTAGCACCAGATGGGAATCTTACTCGATTTTGTTTACCATATATGCAATGCTCACATAAATCAAAATCCAGAGTGTAATTAGAAATACCTTCAACCATACCTTTATCGTGTAGTTTTTTAAGGCCCTTTTCTCCAATATGCCCCAGTCTTTGATGCCGCATGATGGTCTTCTTTTTGGGGACAATATTGGTCTTGTATTATT
>ML795869.1:323914-336518 GCA_009831015.1 Picea engelmannii
TTAAACTTACCTGCATTTTTTGTTTATTTTTGGAATAATCATGTTCATATGGAGAGCTATTGTCTTGTTGATTTGACTTTCACTCACATGAACTAGGGTATTCATACATGATTTGATCAACATCATTCATACCTACTTGATATTTTCATTCCAAGGACCCTGAATCACCAATCTATTGAGCCACATTCTTGGGAGGATATCATACATTCTTATTTTTAATAATGTTATATTTGAAGTTGACAATGCAAGAATTCAAAGAATCCTTTAATTATTTTTCAATCTTGCTAATAGTTGACAAAGGATTGGTAGAGATAGACTCATTTTCTAGTTGAAAATCCATACCTAGACTGGTGTCATCATTGTTATTGGGGTATTTGGCATGAAAAAAAAACCCACCCTTGTTGTCATTTAGATCACGACTACCATTTTCACTATCAAAGAGGAAGGATTCCTTTAGAGTTTAATCAAATAATCATTCACAACCTTATGGTTATTCTTTCATGTTGAGTCCATATTTTAGTTTTATAATGTTCCATTGTTCCAAAGTTTTATTTTTCAAATCCACCCATGGTGGAATCATTTCACAAGAAACTTACTTTGATGGTTGTGACCATTCATTAAGCCTCCCCAAATTTTGGTCATCTAGAATTGCCAAGCATAATTTTGGTCATTTCGATTACTTTCTTCCATTATTGATGCCAAAATGTAAATTTATATGGAAGAGTATCCTGGGAAATATTATATATACCTTCCTCTTGAAGTTTGGTAATCATGTTCCTAGGAATCTTATAAATTTCACTACTTCCCACTAGAGGATATGATCCTATTCTCACCCTGTTTCCAATGCCCACCCGCCATAAAACTAATTCCCCAACAAAGGAAAAGCTAGGGAAATATCCTTCCAAATTATCAAAAAAAAATGAATGCTCTTATTAATCCTCCTAATCCAACCTTCTAGGGAGTTAGGCTCAATTGACCTTTGAGAAATAACCTAACTCCATAAAAAAATGTTTTTTATCAGCATCCAAACAAATTTGGTTGTTAGGCACTTCTTGAAAATGTGGATGTTCTTAAGGCCCTTCCCACCCATGTCCTTTAATTTTACTATGGAGTTCCATTTGACTAAGTAAATACCCTCACTGTTTGTTTTCTTGTACCATAGGAATATAAGAGTAGTCTTTCTAATTTTGTCCAAGACCTCCTTTGGTGTAGAAACTAGAGAATGCCAATAAACTAGGATTTTTTCTAGTACTAACTTGACTGGGATAAGCCTTCCGCCCCTATAGAACCATATAATACATCATGAATTGATTCTTCATTCTATTTTGGAAATTCTACATCTCTAATCATCAACGATGTCATGATTTTGGCTTGATGTAAATACCCAAATATTTAAATACTCAATGCTTGTGTCAAGCTAACCATGAGACATTTATGCATAATAGTAAATGGTAGGTATTATATTTCCTTGAGTAGATTAGGTTGGAACTAGCTTAGAATGAATATTCTTATTTCTTTAAGAGGCTTGATATTGGTATTTATTGTCTTATTATGTGAAGGAAGCATGTTGCAGGAGTTGGAACCAGATCTCTGAAGCTGCATTAGCCGAGAATGTGCAAGGAAAATAGTCAGGAATTAAGTTTGAACCATTATTTATTCTTCTAATATAATAATTAAGGTTCAAATATACTAGATATATAGTATTGTTATATATCTTATAGTTTTTCTTGAATCACGAGAATATCAGAGGGAGTTCTCACCTATCCGCAAGGGGGGTTTCTCCATATTAGAACTGGCAACTCCATTAGGGAAGGATCTATTGATCATTCCTTAGATTTGAAAAATACTTTCTCTTATTGTCTTTGAATTTTTTTTGTAATTTTTTTCTTCCTCCTCACCGTCTAGGTGTTTTGATCGTTTAGATCTGTCAAATCTAGGCCAAATCTAAGCCTTTTTCTTAATTTTTCTACGTGGTTGTGTCCGGTCTTTGAAAACCAAAGTGATTGATTGCATCCTGTATAACTAACAAGGGGTGGTATATTCATTATAGTTCACACCTTTGACCACTAACAAGGCATGACCTAGCCTGTAGGTGCACAAAAAATGCCTGTAGGGTGCAAAAAACACTTATTTTTTGTGAAATTGTTTCTGGGTTTTTTCCTGAGAACCATAGGGAATATTTTCTTTGGAAAGATACCCTTTAGAACTTATTTTTTTTAGGAAATTTTCGTTCTTATTTCCATCATATAAAAGAGAAAAATAAAAAATTCATTTTATGATCATCCCTTTTGGATCATTTTAGGACTTTTTTTCATAGTTGCATTAGAGTGTTGTTTGTGAATTTTACGGTCTGAAATTGTCTTTTGGAGTGATGGATAGCCCCATTTGGATTCGAGTGATTTCTATTTGAAAAGAGAAACATATCTCCTTTCCTCTAGATATGTTTCATCTCAAGAAAATTGCATTCTCTTTGCATGCATTCTTTTGTTTCTTTTGGATTTGATACTTCCTCAAACATCACTAAAGTTTCATGTTGTACCCTTTGATTAATCAATAGATTATAAATAAAAGAGATTATTTAAAATTCATTAAAATCTTTTCTTTTTAGAAAACCAACTGATCCAAACTGATATCAATGGTCGCCCACCTGTTCCACTAACTCAAAACATGGGTTTTCCAGTTTGGTAGTTTTTCTAGACTTTTTTCAGGTCCTGAACTTCCAAGGCCATTTTGAGGCCTTAAACAACATTTTCTGGGCATGACAACTCCTAAAAAATAGATGAAGGCATAGTCTGGGATGGGAAAAATGTTTAGTCCTTAGCTATACCTTTTGAACGAGATATCAAGCACCCCAAATAGAGATTGTATGCAAACGTTACACCCTCGGGAAGTTGACGTATCAACTACCCCCATCAGGGCTCACAAACCTTTTGACATTTCATTTTTTGGGGTTATGGTTTTTGATTCTCTTTATGTTGAAAAAGAATTTGGAGCCTCATTGTAAACATCATGTTATTGTGTTTTACTGTAGCCAACACATCCCTGCTCAGAGATAATTTTCCACCATTCTAATGAGTTCATTCACTCTCTATTGTTATAGTTTATGTACATTTATTTCATTAATAAAAATTGTGCATTACTGTATATCTATGTTTCTGGAAATATACCCATGTATTTACTTATTATATGTATTCCTTCATTTCATTCTCAAAATAATATGGATCAGTGGTATCAGAGGAGGCTATTCCTTGTCATTTCTTAGTGCATGTCCACGACGAGGTCAATGTATAGAGAGTTGTCTCTCGAGCTAGTTTCCTTGATGAAAACCATTCTCACCGGCCCAAGCGACATCCCATGGTGGAAGAAAAGAGAGATGAGGGAGAAAAATATCTTATCAAGATGTTCCTGGAAGCCCTCATGCAATAGAGGAACAAGATATTGGATAATTTTTCCCAAATCCTTCAACGTTTGCCGACAATAGAAGGAACAACTTTGTCAAGCAAACAATTTGGAGACACTACCCCATTCAAGGTACAAGTTAATTTTGATATTCCCATATAATGTTATTTCTTTGTCCACAATTTTTCCAATAGAGAAAATATCACCTTCACGCTCATTAAGGCTATCCCCCATGTCAAAAATTGGTGGGAAAATTATTGGGAGAAAAATTCCATAGAGGATTCTAGAATATTTTGGGCTGAGATCACTTGGGATTTTTTTATGGATGCATTCAAAGAGGAATCTTACCCTATTAGAAACTATGACGACCAATACATGAGATGGACAATACTGAATCAAGATAGGGGACAAACAATGCCAGAGTTTACAAATACCTTCCATATCTTGCATGCCAAGATGGATGTCAAAGACTTTGAATGACATCTGGTTCTAAAATACTGCGAGCCTCTACATAGGTACATCCAAACTGAAATGGAGTTTTTGGACATATCATCATTAGGATCCGCTTATCAATATGTTGTCAAAATCGAGCATAAATTTAAGCAGTAGAACAAGAATGAATTTGGGTTTGCAAATCCGCAACAACCAAAGTATGGTAAAAGAAACCCTAACTCACAAAACATAAAACCTCAAGACAACCAATCCAAGACATAGGAAAATAAGGGTAAAGGAAAGATAAATAAGGACACTAGGAAGTGATGTGATTTCCACAAAATCCATTGGCACAACACCGTTGAATGTCGCTCAAAAAATTCATTGGTAGATGATCTCAAAGAAACAAATCCAAGCCTCGACTTGGACTCTGATTCAGAAAATAATAAAAGGAAACATTTCAATGATGTATAACCCAGTGCTATTTTTGTGACCACAAAAATCCAACCAGAAGAACCAGAGGATCCTAAGGAGGGGAAGTGCCTCTTCCATTAACAAATGTTGGTGAAGTGGACCCCACTTCATTTTATTGTTGATAGCAGAAGCTAGAAGAACCTAATATCAGCAGAGGTTGTCAAGAAGTTGGATTTTTCCACAACACCACACCCACAACCATACAACATCGGGTGGCTTTCCCAGGGTCGATATCTTCGTGTCAACCAATAGTGTCTCATGTCATATGGCATCAATCCCTTCAAGGATGAAGTAATGTGTGATGATGTCTCACTATAATTATATGATATTATATTAGGCCAACCATATATGTGGAAGCATCATGTTTTTTATGAGTCTCGACCCCATAGTGTCATTGCTACTTTGGGGGTTCATCTCTATATGATACCATAAGTAGTTCTGACTATTTTCTTGACAAAAAAGTTCCACAAATTAATCTCTCATACAAAAAAGTTTATACTCTTCACGATCTAGTCAGAAGGTGAAGAAAATGACACCACAACCACTACATCCTTGGCCCAAGACCTTTCTATCCAACAAAATCAGATTGTAGTGTTGGAATAGTGAGAGTGTAGGTGAATCAGTATGAGAACAATTAATACTTTTAATCATAATATAAAACCTCTAATAATGTTCAATAGTTTCTCATTAGCATTAAATATGTCATCAACATCATAATTCAATGCATAAACATCACATAAACACAATACACCAAAATTTTATGTGGAAAACCAATGTGGGAGAAAACCACATAATGATTTTCTTATTGATCAAAGAGTATATTCATTGGAAGCACCAACTTCATATTTCTCCAACTACAATTGGAAGGAGGCTCCAACCCCCTATTTATAGGCTGCAACCTGAAGGAACCTCCAACTCACTAATTTACTGGATCCAACCAAAAGGAGGATAAAACCCCCTTTCCTTGCCCCATCCAACCACCCTAAAATATAAATGTAGACCAATCTATCACTACCTCTTTTGTTGTAATTGATAACCTGTTGCTACTATTTTTTCCGATAATTTTTTTGTTGCTATTGATTTCGATCTCTCATCAAGACTGCAACCACACATACCTCATACCAAGGTCCACAAGAGATTTCTCCAAATCAAATGATTATGAATAATTAAGATATATATGTTCCTGATTTATTCAAAATACACACCCTAACATACATATGAAGAAATACCTTCAACCTGTTGTTGAGTTGGGTTTTAGAAGTCTGATATTGAATACTTTTTCTCCACATGTCTATGACCCATACACTTTCTTCTTGCAGATGTCCACACTTTTCCCCACTACATCTCGTGGATGTTCATGCTTTTCCTCCTAAAACCCATAGATTTACGCAAGAACCTATATATCTAACTCTTTCTCCATACTCTTAGCTTCTGCAAACTTATTTCTTCATTGGACTTCACTAACTGCCACTCACTGCCTCAGATCTACCAATCTATATTCACAGAAGTGATTTTCCAATTGAGTCTTCTATGTGTTTTAATGAGGATATCATGATGACATGAAACTCACATAGGATATTATGATGACATGAAACTTGTTAACTTCTTTTTACAATCTCATGATGACATGCAAATCACATACAACTTGTTAACTTCTGTTTATAATTATTTTAACATGCAGCTGGCATGAAACTTGTTGAATTTTGTTTACAACTACTTTACCTTGACATGCAACTTGTTAACTTCATGTTCAAGGGTTGACATCAATGACAACCAATCTTTCAACAATTCAATGACAAACAATATTTCAACAATATCCCCTTTTGGCATTGATGGAAACACTCATGCTCATGTTGGCGCCCCTAACTTCATCCCTCTTCTCTTCATTTCCATGCCTCTATTTTTCTCTCTGCCTTTGAAATCAATGGAAATGGGATACTTCTCATTGGGGTTTCTCCCCCTGTCTGTAAGCCTATGATCTTTACTAATTTTTCTCTTCATGGTGCTTCCTCGTGTAAATATATGATAAAAAGAATTCAAAAATCATTCAAGTCTTCCATGATTATTTCTTCTCTCCCTGTGTCTTCATGTTCCAAATTCCATGTAGATCACTATGGGGATGAAACTACTCCTAATTTCTATCGAAAATACTCAAATGTATCCCTTGGAAGAGGTTTGGTGAAGATATATACAATATATTCTTTTGTCCCAACATACTCTACCTTGATGTTCTTCCATGTAACTTGTTCCCATAGAAAATGAAACTTGATCAGAATGTGTTTCGTATTGGAATGCATCACTGGATTTGTAGAGATACTTATAACAATGGTGTTATCATGAAATATCGGAATATGCTTGTCATATTCCACCTATATGTTCTGCAAAGTTTTCTTCATCCATAGAACCTGTGTACAACATAATGTTACTGCAATATACTATGCCTTTGTTGTGGACAATGATACTGAAGATTGTTTCTTTCTCAACTAGAGATAGATCATTCCCTTTTGGATACCATAATCCATAGTATTTCGTTGCTTTGAGATATCTTTATATTCTCTTTGATTCCATAACATGTGTTTCCTTTGGTACTGCATAAAATCTTGCAACTTGTCAAACTGCTTGGATCACATATGATCTCGATGATGTCACATAGAGTAAACTACCAATCATATATCTTTATAGCATTTGATCTGCATCCTTGGATTTATCATCCTTTCTCAATTTGCAAATATTCTACATGGGATTACTTACGGGCTTGCAATCTACCATTTCAAACTTCTTTGAATTTTCTATAACCGATCATTGCATATTCCCACTTCTCAAATTGTCTTCTCAATATGTGAATCAAACTTTTCATGTCTGGAACAATCTCTACCGAATTTATCCCTGTCTGGATACATACATGGAATCCTCTATATAATCATGAATCTCTACCTGAAAAGTGTGCTAATGATATTCTCGGTAACTCTCAGTTGATACCTGAAAGTTTCTCCTCAAATGATCAAACCGTCATCATACATTCAATGATTCTTCCATCAAACCACTCTGAAACTGCAAACACTTAATACTTCTCAAAGGATAGTTCTCTTATCCATAGAGCTGCTTCTTAGACTCTCCCTCTTCAATATTCATATTTATTGGGAGTCTCCAAGCCAAATGGCTCATAAAAATATCCACTTTTATGTGGAGTAATCTTCCTCTTCATCATTTTCCTTTTCATCCTCTTCTTGAAATATGACATCTTTCTCTTTTCTTTTCGATTCATTATGATTTTTCGTTTCTTCAAATCTTGTGAGTACGATCTCCCAGACCTGTTTTTCATTCATCTATTCTTCTTGTTTTTCATTTCTTATCCAAATCTTCTTGTATCTGACATCTTCCTTTTTACTTGTAGATTTATCTTGATCTTGTACTGGTGTAAATCCTGAGAGTATGACTTTTGGGTGTCCTTCATTCATTTTCTCTTCTTTTACCTGTTCTTGTTTTCTTTTCCAAATATTCTTATATATGATATGAGTGTTCTCTTTCATAGAGGTATCAATCATGCTTCTACAATTATGAGTTATATGTCCATAGTTGTGGCATTTGTAGCATTCTACTTCATTTCTCAATGAACAAAAATTGTTTTGATTTATGTTGTATGCTTCATAACATATTATGGGATAACTATTATTTAAGTACCCTACATAGTTGCTTCTATTCTTGGCATTAGCTCTATAGTTTACAAATTAATGTCCAAAATTAGCACAATTAAAACAATGACCATAAAAGAACCTTTGATACTTGGGAGTAGATGATCTTGTTTGTGATGCACTCCTTATGAATTCGTCTTCTTGATTATTCTTTATTTATGGAATTTTCTTCTTTGGGGGCTTGCATTCTTTCTTCTTGACAAAATTTCTAACAATATTTTCATAGCTTCTTTGTTCTACATCATGTTCTATTGTCTTGGAGATTGATCCTTTTTCATTATGTACTTGATTGTATCCTAGTCCAGATGTGTCATTTGATGGTCTTTGACTGCTGATGATTTGATCCAATATTATGGTGCTCTTATGATGCATATATTTCTTCTGAAGATCTTTCCTTAAAGAGACTATTTATGCTTCCAATATTCCAATCATTTTCTCCTTTTCTTCTAACTGACTTCTAAGTACTTCATCAATTATTTTGTCTTCTTCTATTTGAATTTTTAGACTCGTGATCATATGCTCGATTTATTTAGAGTTGTAATTCTAAGATCCCTCTTTCATTTTAAACTTTGCCTTGAGTGACTTGTTTTTCTTCCTTTCTTTCATAATTTCTTCTAATGAACTGATTAGCTCTACTCTAAGATTGACTTCAACTTATTCTTCATAATCATCTTCTACTTCCATGAAGAGTACTCTTTCTGAATCATTGTCACTATCATTATACTCCTCGTTTGATGAGGAATTGTACTCCTTTGAGTAGAAACTTTTCTTGAAGAATTTCCTTTTGTTTCTTCTCTTATTTCCCTTTGATATTTCTTTTCCCTTTTAGAAGCTTCTTCTTCATCACTGTCTTTATTTTTATGAGGACATTTAGAAGAAAAATTACCAGTACCATGACAATAAAAACATTGCAATGGAAGCATGCTTTTATACTTGGTGGTTCCTTTCTTTAATTTCCTTACGAAGTTAGCCATCTCTTCATCTTCATCTGGATCATCACTACAACCACAACTTGGTTTTGACTTTTTTTTGTTCTTCTTCTTTGTCTCCTTGGATGCCTTGAAAGTTGCTTCATTCATGACTAGGTTCTCCTATTATGTTCTCATTTCATAGGCTGTAAATATTCCATGTAGTTCATCCATGTTCAATGTACCGATATCTTATATTTATTTTAGGGATGATATTTTATGATCAAATATCAGAGGAAGAAACCTCGATACCTTTTGAACAACCACTAAGTCATCAACTTCTACCCCCAATCCATTAACAATGTTAACTATTTCGTCAACTCGCAGAAGTCAGGTTACAATGTCTTCATCTTCCTTCATCTTCAATTGTTCAAACTTAGATATGAATATTTGAAGCTTAGGTCCCTCAAATTTGGCTTCTCCTTCATAAATATTTTGGAGTTTATCCCAAATATCATTTGCACTGTCACAATGCATAACCTGGACAAGTATTGAATCAAATAAACTGCTCAGAATGGTACATTTAGCCTTTGAGTTATTTTCATTGAGTTTCTTTCCATCTCTGTTAGTTGGGGGAGTGGTTGGTGATGTATACCCATCTACTTCTGATTTCCAAACATCAAATCTATGTGCCTATAAAAAGGTTTTCATCGTTTTATTCCAGAAGGTATAGTTTTGACCATCAAACACCGGTGCTCCAATCTTAGCATATTCTATGATCTCCTTCAAGTGGTTAGACTTTTTCCTGAAGGACCCGCTCTGATACCAATTTTTGGAATACTGAGAGGGGGGTGAATCAGTATGAACACAATTAGTACTTTTAATCAATATAAAACCTCCAATAATGTTCAATAGTTTCTCATTAGAATTCAATATATCATCAACATCATACTTCAATGCATAAACAAAAAATAAAAATAAAACACTAGAATCTTGAGTGGAAACCTAATGAGGGAGAAAACCACATAATGATTTTATTATTTATCAAAGAGTACATTCATTGGAAGCACCAACTTCCTATTTCTCCAGCTACAACTGGAAGGAGGCTCCAACCCCTTATTTATAGGTTGAAACTTGAAGGAAACTCCAACTCCTTAATTTACCGACTCCAACCAAAAGGAGGCTACAACCCCCTTTCCTTTCCTTGTCCAACCACCATAAAATATAAATGTAGACCAATCTTCCACTACCTCTGTTGATGTAACTGATAACATATGTTTGTTGTTGTTTTTGATACTTTTGTTGTTGCTACTGATTTCAATATCTCATCAAGACTGCAACCACACATACCTCATACCAAGATCCACAAGAGAGTTATCCAAATCAAATGCTTATGAATCATTAAGACATTTCTATTCCTAATTTCTTCAGAATACAAAACCTAACATACATAGAAAGACATACATTCAACATATTTTTGACTTGGGTTTTATATCTATGATCTTCAACACTTGTTCTTCACAGGTCCATGACCCATACACTATCTACTAGTGGATGTCTACACTTTTCCTCCTGAAACCCACATATTTACGAAAGGACCTAGATCTATAACTCTTCCTCTATATGCTCGGCTCTTGCAAACTTATTCCTTAAATGAAATTCGTTGACCTCCACTCACTGCCTCAGATCTGCCAATCTATATTAACATACGTGATTTTCCAATTGACTCTTCTCTAAGTTTTAATGAGGATCTCATGATGACATACAACTCACATGGGATATCATGATGAGATGCAAATCACATGCTACTTGTTAAGTTATTTTTGCAATCTTATGATGACATGTAACTCACATGCAACTTATTAACTTATGTTTACAATTACTTTAACATGCAATTGATATGCAACTTGTTGACTTATGTTTACAACTACTTTACCTTGACATGAAACTTGTTAACTTCCTCTTCAAGGGTTGAAATCATTGAAAACCAATCTTTCAACAATTCAATGATAATCAATATTTCAAAAAATAATCTTTCAACATGTAGAAGGGCACAAAAACATTGTTTCTTCACCTACGAGGGTGCTTCTACGCTATCCAATCAAGCAAAGTTATAATAGAGCCCTTCATACTCCTCATGTTGCATATTCACGGATGGAGTGCTCCCATACTTTGGAATATCATGCAATTAGATCAGTTGAATGGATCCAACCCCTCCAACAACATGTTCATAACAACCTTCAACAAGCTAAGCAAGACAACATTTGCAGCAAGGTAAGTAGTTCATCAAGGTTCAGATTCAACAAAAGCTTCCCCATCTCCTACAAGAACTTGAAACAATGGGGAAAATTTATTCCTAAGGGCTAAGGATTGATCCATATGGATATCTATGACCCCCCACCTATTCCACTGGCTCAAAACATTGGTTTTCCATTTTGGCAAGTTTTCTACACTTTTTCGAGTCTTGAATTTCCAGGGCCATTTTGAGGCCTTAAACAACATTTTCTGAGAATGGAAGTGCCTAAACAATAGTTGTAGGTAGAATTGAATGTGTACTCCTCATATATACCTTTTTGATGAGGTATCAAGTGCCCCAAATGGAGATCATATGCTAAAATTATGCCCTTGGGAAGTTGACGTATCAACTACCCCCATCGGGGTCCACAAGCCTTTTTGTGTTTCATCTTCTAGGGTTAGGGTTTTATATTTTATTTATGTTAAAAAGGCATTTGGAGCCTCATTGTAAACATTTTATTCTTATTAATGAGTGTATCCATCACATTTATTCTCAGAGATAAGATGCCACCATTCTAGCAAGTTCATTCACTCTGTATTTTTACAATTTATGTACATTTATTTCATTAATAAAAATTGTGCATTATTGTATCTTCGTGTTTCTAGAAATATATCTATTTATTAACTTATTATATTTCTTCCTTCATTTAATTCTCAAAATCATCCATATCACCAACATTAGACTAGGATTTAGGGCCTTGGTCTAGGGTTAGAGAGTAAATTCTCCAAGGATGTAAAATCGAAACTAGGAGTCACTAGTGAGTGTTAAAATCCATTAGTAGCAAGGAACACCTATTGGGAATGATCCTCTAACATGGGATTTAAGCACGAGGTCACACTAGATAAATTGGGGTGATATATACTCTTTACTTTTTTTGGCATTTGTGGACTACTTCATGTATAAGGGTTTCAAAAGTGTCAAGCCTCTCTACAGGGAAATTCTTCTTCAAACTTTAGGTTTAGTTTCCCTACCCATACATGTGGTCTCAACCCACAATTGTTTTTAACAATCACAGATTGTGAAGTGGTATCCTTATTGGCCATTCGTAGGACATTTACAAAGCTAAATGTGGTTGGGAAGTACCCACGGTACCTAAGGTAGACATCGAACCTCTATTTTAGTTCCCCTAAAGGGAGCCTATCTTCACGAGGGTACTTGCACTATTAAGGGTTGTTACATGTGGGTTACCATAACTATCTCTCACACCTTCACTAGCTAGGTCTTGGGGACTTGACATCCCCCAAGGGTTGATTTTTAGAAGGCCCCCTTTATCCATTGGTTTATCTATTGATATCTTATATTTGCTAAGGGTGTGATATGTGATGAAGTTTGTATCTAGTTGACCATAGGTTATGGGTTTTTTTTATTAAAACACACTTTTCACTATGGTTGATAAAATTCTT